>PVKE010008468.1:0-47642 GCA_004027555.1 Craseonycteris thonglongyai | reverse complement strand
AAAAAAAAAAAAAAAACTAAAAAAAAAAAAAAGAACCTATTCTAAGCCATGCAAGGGGCTAAGGATACTATAGTAAGCCAAGCAGACATGCTTCTTACCTTCATGGAGCTTATATTTCTAGACCAAAAATAAGCAAACTTTATGTCTTCAGGCCAAATCCAGCCAGTCATCTATTTTGTAATAGATTTTTATCAGAACACTGCTAGACCAATTCATTTACATATTTCTATTGTTGCTTCTGTTCTATAATGAGATAGTTAAGTAGCTGCAACAGAGATCTTTGACCCATAAACCTTAAAATATTTAAGGCCTTGCCCTTTACAGTAAAAGTTGCCTGACCCTGGTAGACTGTAGATCCATCGTCAACTGTTCCAGCTCTGCATTCTTTCTCTTAGAAGAGGGATGCCCAACCTTTTGGCTTCCCTGGGACACACTAGAAGAAGAATTGTTTAGGGCCACACATAAACACTAACAATAGTTGATGAGCTAAAAACAAAATGAAGCAAACATCATAATAAAATCTCAAAATATTTCAAGAAGGTTTATGCACTTGTGTTGGGCCTCATTCAAAGCCATCCTGTCCTGCATGCAGAGTGACGGCTGCAGGTTGGAAAGCTTGCCTTAGAGCATTTTTGGTTTCTTATGGTTTAAATGATTTCTATAGAAATGACTCAGGCCCTCTCTTTTCAACTTTAGTTATTATCTACTTAGCATCTTCACCCATTCACCCACCCACCAAATAAACCATAATTTTTTTCAAGATAGCTAAGACTGACTTCATCTTTCCTCCAAAGCTGACGGTTTACTGCCATCAACCTCCCAATTATTAAGACGTGAAAATTCGGAGTCACTCAATTCCTTCCAACATCCAAATAGCAAAAAATAAGAAAAAACAAACTTATATATTCTTTATATTTATAAACTAGTTTTTGTTTCTCTTGCCACAACTTAAGCCAACACCCCAAAACCTCATACTTAGAATAATGTAATCATCAAATAATCTGCCTCTAGCCAGTCTCTTATGTCTCCAGTGATCTGTCAGTCACTTTCCTTAATATGTCATTTTACATACGTAATCACAATCCTAGCTGGGTAGCTCAGCACTACCAAAAGCAGAGATGGTCAACCTGTGGCTGAAGCTCTCCTTTGTGGACATCTGCAAAATGATCTCAAGGAGCCCAAGTATCCCACTGGACACTCTAAAGATTGTCTGATGCTGATCCTCACAAGTAGATGCATCACTGTCTTTATTTTTCAAATGTACATAGATGTTCTTCTGAGAACTAAAACACAAATTTGCTTATTAAAGTTGCTGATTTCATCTTAACTATTTTCTCATTCTCTATTTTCCCAAGTAATGGATTCTAAAGGTGCAACTATTTCTTTTTCTGTATTTTGTAATAAAAAGGTCCTCAATGGCCCTTAAATACCTACTCTAGTCTCAGGGAGGACCTCAGCTTTTAGCCTACAACCTCAGCTTTTGGAGGACAAAGTGAAAGGGTTAACATGTCTACATGCATCTCTCTCTTTTCACCTTCTCTCTGTCCTTGGATGAAACTATGCACTTGCAGGATGATCTGGGGGACAGCAAGGCCCTGAAAGAGAATACTACTCAGGCTTAACTCAGTTCAGACTTCAAAGGAAAGGAATGCAAGGGTTCTGGATGCTCTGGCTCTGCTGATCAGAGAAGGTCAACAGATCAGGATTGCAGACAAGAAGTTTGCATAAATGGTATGCATTTGGCAGGTTTGTCTTTTCCCTCATATTTCTTAGAATCCTAAGAAAGGTGATGGGAAAGTAGAAGTATAGATGCAAGGCAGAAGCAGGGACCCACTAAAGATCTAAGTCCACATTCTTAGCCTTGCCGTATCAATTGCTTTCAATTTACCCCTTGTGATCAGTTTCAGCTTCGTCTCCCACAATCTACCTATGGACCTCCTGGCAATAGGTGGTGGAAATCCTCCCTACCTGGCATATTACATCACTGTATCTCTGGCATCCAGTGCTGTGCTATCAACCAGCAAGACAAGAGAAGTACAAAATTGTTTGTGTTGCCAATATCCACTGTCTGCATTGTAATCTTTTTTTTTTAATATTTATTTATTTATTTTTATTGTTTTTTGACAGAGAGAGAGAGATACAGAGACAGAGACAGAGAGAGAACTGAACTGGGGGAGCTCCCAGTTCATCATATGGTTCCGCACGGGCCGGGGTCGGGATTCGATCCCTGGTCCCGGCGCTGCAAAGTGAGCACTTAACCCACTGAGCCATCCCGGCTTCCCCTGCATTGTAATCTTAAAGCTCTACTTTTTGTTCATGTATTGATTAGTTTGCCATGATGAATATCCAAGCTGATTTCTAGACATCATACTTCTGCAACTTCTGATATCACAAACTGAGAGGGAGGTAGAATGGAAAAAATAGCATAGGATACAGAGACAGAATTATCATCTATTAGATGTGAAATTTTGAGTTAGTGAATTTCCAGGAATTCAGTCCTCTCTATGTTAACTTGGAATCAGAATGCTGCCTCATTTCAGTTATAACGACTAAAGAAGTTAAAGTATGTAAGGGTTCTTCAGCAAGGTACCTAAAATATAGTTGGCACCCAACAGGTATTCCTATAAAAGGGAAGAAGAAATGAGGATTTGAGACAGAAACAAGTCTCATTATACACATTTGACCTGGTTTAGTATAGGTTTCAATTCTGTTTAGCCCGGGATTATATTTCATGGGTATCTCAAAGAGAATTCTTGGATCTGAGAGTGATTAACCGGGAGTAAGTTAACATTTATTGAGCTCCTATAGCATATAGCCAGTTTAGCAGTCCTTTCCTATATGTTTAGTTTCACATTCACAATTGTTCTCTGATATAGACAAAATTATTTCTCATGTTTTTAACCTAAAGGAAAATATGCTTAGAAGTTGTTCAGTAAATTGCTTATACTCATCGTTTTTAAAACAGCAAGTGGGGGGGGGGGATGCAGGGATTGTAACACGTTTTAGGTGATTCTAGAGAATTTCTACTATTTCTAAATCATTAACTTGTCTCTGCCCAAGACTTTTCATGAAGTCACTCATCAATTTTCATGAAGATCACAATCTCACTTCATTGTACAGCGATCCCTCCTTTTTCGCGGTTAATGGGGACCAGAACCTTCCGCGAAAGCTGAAAAACCGCAAAGTAGGATTTGCCCCTAGGAATGTTCGTGTATGCGGGTACAAGAATGTTTTAAATATGTACACAGTATTCATACTTTACTCATTTAAGACAAAAATGACAACAGTATACGTATTTACTTAAACGTGTCAGTGCTAATTCATAAGGTTAATGACAAAACCTTATACAGTAATAACATGAATCAACATTGCTTTCTGAGAGAGGCGAAGAGGCTTGTGTGGGTGGCGGAGGAGAGGCTCACGTGACTCGTAGAAGCGTTAGGCTCACTCGGGGACTCTTCTGCTGGAGGCGCTGACGGGAGAGCCGGGGGCTTTACCTTGGAGAGAAACATGGTGATGGGTCGTTGTTGTCTTTGTTTTTTCTTTTCCTTCAAAATTCCCCTGTACAAGGACAGAACCCCGTCAACGGGGTTCTGGGCGCCCTGGAGGAAGCTTTCGCAGGGGCACAGCGCTTAGGCGGTGTTATAAGGGCTTAATTAATAAAAAAAGTGATCGCTTAAACAAAACAAGTTATCGCCAACACAACACTAAAACCCCGTCAACGCTCCTTTCCGCAATGTGGCTGCCGACATGGTTGTATTTTTTCATTTTTATTTTTTGATGAATATTTTGGGGAAACCCGCGAAGCACTGAAGCCGCAAAACATGAAGCGCGAAGTGGCAAGGGAACACTGTATATCATTATTTATCCCATTATACATCCTAATAGATTATTTCAATTCTTTACTAGAGCAGGCAGCAAATATTTACAAAACTCAAGCCTATGTATTTTGAAATGATAATTTTTAAGATGTCTAACAAAAGCAGGACCACCCTGAGAATAAGTGCAACAACTCCCTGTTGAGACACTTTAGTAGTCATCTAACTACGCAGAGTTAACACAACTTGGCTGATGATGGAAGCCACGACTGCAGATGCCAGGCTTGGTGACTTTGGCCTGTTTCTTTGAGTCTGAGAGATAACTTTGATTCCTAGAAAGCTGAACTTCTTCTCCTCACTTGCCATAGCAGGGAGTTGGTAGTAACTGTTTACAGCAAGAACTGTCAGGGTGGAGACCTCAAACCCTGACTCTTATATAAATAAATAGTAAGTAAAATAGGACAAAATGATGACATTCTTTAAGAAATAGCTTTAGGTCCTTGAAAATTATTATTTCTGTTTGCCTGCAACTATAAAAACAAGTTTCAGATAATAGCTTTTCTTTTATATGGTAAATGATATATGACCATTTAAACAGTGACTCATCCACCAACCAAGATATATATATATATATATATATATATATATATATATATATATATATATATATATATATATATATATATATATATATTTACTGTGTGCTAAAAGGGAATTTTAAGACTCAAGTCACCTGATTTCTCAACCTGGTGATTATACCATAGGGACATTTATTTGTCTTTACTTCAACTCTGGAACTGTGTAAAATATATTTTACCAGCAAAGAAAATCAAGCCTTTAGCTCTTATACATTATTTTTTCTCCTAACCCTGTATATATGTTTTTAATACAAGTTAGCATATCCTCTTAGACTTAGAAATCTCTGATGTGAAGCCTAACTACCCATGAAAAGTGGGAATAGCCTTCTTTAAATATGTATTTGCTAAGAGGATATATAAAATTATTTTTCACATGTAAGATCAGGTCTGTCACTGCCTGGACCAGGGAATAATAGTCCATACACAAATCAATTCAGAAGAACCAAAGAAAAGAAAAAAAGAGATACAAGTTCAGCAGGTAACATATTTCTTTAAGTACTTATTACTATTATTTTTGACTCTTTTAAAAAATGATATCACAAAAATATCTTCACAAAAATAAATATCCTGTGTGCAGTTTCCACTTAGCCTCAAAACACTGGCAGTATAATGTCCTACAGTTAAAATGTTTAAGAGAGAAAAGGAATAGTGGAAATGGGGGAAGGAGAAAAATATAAGTCATCTTTCTGGCATCAAAGAAAAGAAAAATCTGACTTTGAAATTTGCAACAAGTACCTGTCTGGCAGATTACACACTTTTCAAAATTCAACCAATTAGGTGTCCTCCTTTCTTAGATGCAAGTGCTATAGATAAATCTTTAGGCTTTAGACAAATGTTACTATCCACCTGCCTAACCCAGCCAGAACATGATACACTCTTTGTCAAACCCATTATTTTCTCTCATTAAGTATATGGTTTTTAAATGGATTTCCAAAGTATAAAGTAAGTGGTATTGGGGTTTTATGCTAACTTTTATTTTAATCCTTGTGGATGCCAATTCTTAAATCACAATGCTAATATATACTTCTTTTGGGGTGTTAAAAGACAGTGGGGCTAACCCCCAAAGAAAAAATACTTATGATCCTTTTTATCTATAGTCTTAACTTTAGTTGAATAATATATTTAGAAATCTATTTGCATATAAACAGATCAAAATACGTTATTTCCTATCACTGCTATAACAAATGACCACAAATTTAATTGTTTAATGTAACACAACTTTATTGTCTGACAGTTCTGCAGCAATCTCATGAGGCTAAAAGCAGGGAGGTCAGTCTACTTCCTGCAGACTCAAGAGAAGATTCTGTTTCCTTGCCTTTCTCCACCTTCCTTGGCTTGTGCCCCGCTCTCCATCTCTAAAGCCAGCAAAGACTAGTTCAGTCCTTCTCAGATTCTAGCTCTCTGACTTTCTGCCTCTTTTCCATTTTTAAGGACCTTTGTGATGATATTGGGCCTGACCAGATAATCCAGGAAAATCTTTTTAATTTAAGATCACTTAATTAACAGCAACTTTAATTTCTTTGGTAACCTTAATTCCCCGTTTCCATGTATAGTAAGGTACATACCTTACTATAAGTAAGGTATATTATATATATAATATATATAGAAATACTGAACTCTAGATATATGATTTTGTGTTACTTTAAAAAATATATATTTCTAAATTAAAAAGTAAAATGTTACAAAATACTAGATATTTAAAGTTGTTTTTAAAACAAGAAGCTTCAAATTTAAGAAGGTTTGACTTTTTGAATACCGTATATTTTTATTTTATTTATTTATTTTTCACAGAGAGAGGGAGAGAGAGATACAGAGACAGAGAGAGAACTGAGCTGGGGGAACTCCCCAGTTCAGCATATGGGTCCGCACAGGTCGGGGCCAGGATTCAATCCCCGGTCCCTGGCGCTGCAAAGTGAGCGCTTAACCCACTGAGCCATCCCGGTTTCCCCGACTTTTTGAAATATGCAAAACAAAACTTCCCACTTCTTTTTTTTGGTCTGTCTTTTGGTGTTTCCTTTTCATGGAATTATTTTAACATCCATCAAAGAATATAACACTTAAATTTGGTCCCCAAAATTCAATTTGCACAATTAGTTACCTGAAGTTTATATTTATTTATTTATTTATTTATTAATATATTTTTATTTATTTACTTTTAGTTTTGACAGAGAGAGAGAGAGACAGAGAGACAGAGAGACAGAGACAGAGACAGACAGAGAGAGAACTGAACTGGGGGAGCTCCCAGTTCAGCACATGGTTCCGCACGGGCCGGGGCCGGGATTCGATCCTCGGTCCCCAGGGCTGCAAAGTGAGCGCTTAACCCACTGAGCCATCCCGCCTTCCCCTGAAGTTTATATTTAAATAGTCAATACTCACTACTAATCATTTCTCCATTCGTGAGTTATTTATTTTAATTCTTCTCTTTGTTGCCTTGTATTCACCTTTATATATTTTTTTTAATTCAAGGTGAGCTCACGGATGTTGTACTGTCCTAGTCCTTGTATGCTTAAAGAGATCTGGTTTTGATTCCTGTACGTGAATGATGAGCATCTTTGGCCACACTTTAACAGTAGGATGTTGTAGAAATTTTTCTAAAGTCTTCTGGGACTACATGCTATTTAGATAAGTCTGAGGCTAGTATGATTTTTTTTTCTTTTTATAATGTGGTAGTTTACTTGTTTTTTCTGGCTAGATAACAGAAATCTTTTTAAATATATATATATTTAAATTAAAGTTTAATACTTTAACCTGGCTAAATTTCTTTCTTTTTTTTTCCTTTTTTAGGTTTTATTTTATTGTTTGAGAGAAAATGAGAGAGAGAGAAAGTGGGGAGGGCCCAGAGCAGTTTTCATAGTTATACATTATTAGTTGGGATATGGTTTCATTCTACACAGGTGGATGCGGGAACCAAATCATGTCCTCATGCATAGGAGGCAAGAACCTTCTCTGTGGAGCCATCTCAGCAGTTATCAGTTTCACTGCAATTCAGCATATGGGTTTGCACAGGCCAGGGCTGGGAATTGAACCATGAACCTCACAATTGTGAGGTAAGCTCTCAACTGCTGAGCTATCCCAGCATCCCTAACCTGGCTATATTTTTATCATTTTTTTTTAATCCTAGAACATAATATCTTTAAATACACTTAATCAGTTTTCCCCTTAATTTCTGGGAAAATTTCTACTTTTACATTGTAGAATTCTATGATCCTCTTACAGAGTTTCTATTCAAGATGCTTATTATAAATTACATGAAATCATTACCTTTATTTCTTTATAACATCTCATTTCTAATTGCTTTTATTTCTCTGTCTTTTCCCTCTCCACTTACTGTAAATATCTTAAGACTTCTTTGTGTCGTGGTTATAGCACAACTGTTGTGGTTGACAGCTCTCCAGGATGGGTTTCTGGAAATGGGGACGCTAAATTGAGGTGACCTCTGTAGGGGGCTGATGGCATAGTATCTTTGAAGTTGTGTTCCCACATTAACAATGGCAATCTAAATAATGTTTAGTTCTTTATAGCTTATAGAGCAATTTCATATATATCATCTCACTTAAACTTCACACATTTCTAAAAAGTGGGGGAAAATTATTCCAACCTTCTGATATGTAATCAACTGAATCACTCTCCTGTAATTAATATTTGATGTGAATACAAACAAAATATTATTAAGCTCACTCAGGTTTTTTTCTCTGTTGCCCATCTTTACTATAAATAGATGAAATAGAGATAGAAATAGACACAGAGATAGATATAGAGATAGAGATAGATAGAGTTGTCCAGAAAAAAATCCAGCCATTGTCAGTAACATGAGAATGGTTACATGGCTGAATAATTTCAGGACAGCTCACACTCATGCTTGCTTACACGCTCTGTCTCTCTGTCTCTGTCTCTCTGTCTCATTTTCCCAGTCATCCTTGCAGCTACAGGTGGCCATGTGACATTTCAGACTGATCAAGAAATTCTTCTGTAGACACAGATTTGGGGAAACCTTGGTTTTCTGATAAAGCGATGAACAGTGCTAATACTTCAGTCTCCCCCATTCTTTCTTACCTTGACATAAACACTATGTCAAGAGATGTGGGCATGTGGGACTCAAGAGGAAAAGGCAAGGAACAATTCAGTTGATATTAGCCCTAACGCGGTTGAATGATGGTACCAATGTCCTCAGTTGCCTGCCTATCTCTAAATCCTTTATCACATGAGGAAAAACAGACTTCTCTTTGTCTAACCCGTATTAGTAATATTTTATATTACTTGCAGCCAAAGCATTCCTAATACCATCAACTAATAATAATGTAAATGCAAGACGATTTAAGCTCAGTAACATGTATACATTTATCTTAAATTTAAGTAACAAAATAATTTCAAGGTTATAACAACCTTTTTTTAAAAAAATTAACAAGATTAAGTTACCTCCCATAAAGAACTGGGAACCACCTGAGAACAAATCATTTAGCTTTTTAACTTATTGGGCAAGTATTCAAAATAAATTGTTCCAAGAAGCAGTTAATTTATGCCAGTTGAATAGAAAATATTATTAGTTTAATTCCTTGTGTTTCTAAGTAAATCAGAAAAATAAGAATGACTAAAAATTCTTTGTGTATAAATCTAAATATTTTTCTGAGTAAGACTGTGCTAGACAATGAATGATTATGTTCATTTACATAGTATAAGCAATTCACTTTCTCATACATTTAAAAGGCTACCTACAGAAGAGTTAAGAATTATGTTGTTTTATGCTAAAATTGATATAATTTCATGAATCATTTTTATTTACTGATGATTTATAAACTGTTCCCCTTCCAGAGAGCCTTATTATTTTTGAAGCCTCAACTACTCTCCAGAAAAAATCCCAACTTTATAGGTCTCCTACCATGTTGTGCCAATTTACAAGTTAGGGATGATCTGGGCAAATCTTTTAATTGGTTTTGAATTGTGCAGTTTGTCTCAGAACTACATAAACATTAAATATAATAATTCAGAGACTAAATGAAACCTTATAATACAGCACACCAAAGTTGTTTAAGCAAGTTTTTTTTATAATCAGATAATTACGTGAGGGCTGTCGGAAAGTATCCAGTAACGTATCCGTTCCTGTTATATTGACAATGGCTGGATATTTTTCTGGGCAGCCCTCGTTCATAACTAGTTATCTTTACTTCAAATAAATTATGTTCTGTTAAAGTATGAAAGAGGTTTCCTGGTATTATTTTGAATTAAACGTATCTTATCGACAATATGTGTCTGTCGGCAAAACCTGCTTATTGGTGTTATGGTTTGGTTTATACACCATGTATAGTTGCAGCTCTGTAGTAAGCCCTTCTTAATTGTACCATTTTTCACATAAATATTTGTATCTTTTATTTTGAAAAATCACAGGTTCGGTAAACTTGGCGAATGTGTGTATATTTTGAATACAGAATGTTTTGTCTGTTATTCACTGTAGATTATCTATAATAATACACTGTGTCATGAGACAGGACTAGTGAAAAAAAGGCAGTTTTTTGCTGTGCATTTAACTACTTAAACAGAGGAGTCACTTAACTACTTAAACAGAGGAGTCACTGCTTTCAGACATCCTTCCTTAACTAATTCCCTGGAGTCAAATGGTCTGAAGTGTTGTGTCTTGCCAATCAAGGGTATTAGCGTCATTTGTGTGGTGGAAAAGCTTGTGTTCAAAGGAGGGGAGATTTTTGGCACTGTTTACACAGATTAAAATGGAAAACTGAGGCATTTATCTAACTAATTCTGGCAAAAAGAAAAAAAGTGAAGGTCATTTATTCAAGTAGTTATAGATGGTAATGGAGTTCAGTGGATAAGTATTGAGCTCTGTCTTCCCATTTTCTACAATTGGAATTGCTGTTGTGTTTTTGTAGAGTAAAGGGCACACCAGGAATACCATTATGCGGTATCACTCAGAGGACTGTCAGAGATAAAGGGGCACCAAAGTCTTTGATCTCTCATTGCTTAAAGGACTTAGCACATCTAGGCAGGATGGTATTTCCACATCATAGAGCATACACCTACAAGATCAGAATCCCTTGGCCACTTAACTTTTTTTAAATGATACTTTGGGTTTCTAAGATAATTATTGTGACTTTGGGTTTGCTAAGTTATTAGACAATGTTTTTGTATTTTTTATTGTAATAAAACCAGATACACACTATTCAAACTTCACGGACAACAGATTATGCTCACCTTTTTAGTATTAGAAAGTTCTTATTTCTAGGTTTAAAATATTGCAATACTTATATACATACTTCTAAAAATTAAAAAAAAAATTATGCCTCTAGGAAAAGATGGACAGGTAAAATATAACAAATTTAAAGAAAACATCATAAGGAATTTAGAGAATAATGTTAATCTTTCAACAAGCATTTATTGAAAAACTTTGTGTCAAAATTTTTCTTTTATATTATCCTCTAAATTTTATTAGATAACTGATTTTACTGACATAATCAGTTATTAAAGGCTCTCTGTTTCCTTCTAATTTCAATGCCAACTCTGTTATAAACAAAGTTTGCTTACAAATGTGTGCTTTATTTATGTGGGCTTCTTATATATGTACGTTTTTTTCCCCTTCCATTAACCCATCTGTCTATCCCTGTGGCAATATCACCTGATTTAATTTCTTTAGCTTTATAACAATTTTTAATATCTAAAAAGGAAAACCCCTTTGTTTTTCTTCCTCAGGAGTATCTGTCATTTTAGAATTAGCTTACAGGTTAAAAATATTGTAGGAATGTTATTTTATTTTTATTTAAATATAGTTGGTATACAATATTGTATTAGTTATATTAGTTTGAGGTATGCAATATAGTGATTTGACATTTTTATACCTTACATTGTAACATATATCATAAATCATATTCTTCAAGGCAAATTGTCTTCCTGTGCTCAAATTCCAGGTAATTTTTTATATTATTACTGTTACAGCATATTCTCTTAGTCTATCATTGGATATATTGTGAAGCTAATGAAGCTCAAGTTTTAGGATCTCTGATTTATACATACCTCTTCCAAAGATCTTTTTCCTATCATTTTAGATAATCTTAATTAAATTAAATTAAATTAAGTTCCTCTCAATGACACAGACTTCACTTTTGTATTTAACTTTTATTTGTAATTTTATATATTTTTCAAAAGTGGGTCACCCAAATTATGAAAATTTCAGGACCCACAAAACCTGAATCTGTCCTTTTCTCACTTCATTGGATAAGGAAAAAAAAAATAGCATGTTTCTGCTAAATGAAATAAGCCAGACAGAAAAAAACAAAGAACAAACAAACAAAATAAACCAAGAAGCATACTCATAGGTGGAATATAAAACTGAAAGCAACAAAGAAACAAAAACTCATGGACACAGTCAATAGTTTAGTGGTTACCTGAGGGTAAGAGGAAGTGGATGTGGGAGAAGACAGAGGGGGAGTCAAATATGTACTGTTGGAAGGAGAACTGACTGTGGGTAGCGAAGACATAATGAAACACATAAACGATATATTGTAGAATTATACACCTGGAACCTATATAGTTTCTACCAATGTTAGCTCAATAAAGTTAACAATAAAAAAGATGCATAGTTCCTCTTCACTTCTCTGATGTATCACTCCTCCCAACTTTCATTAAAGAAAATAACCAACAAAAAAAAAAGGGATTTTTTTTATTCAGGTGTGCTTGTAGAGAAACATTTCAACATGTCTCTGACTTGTTAAAAACAAAGGGCAATGTTCTCATGATATTAAAGTCTTTGATGATTCATCATCCTCCAAAGTTCAAACTTTCTCTTTTTTTTTAAGTCTTTGGCCTTAGAAGAAATAAGTGGTCACTATAATGGCTGTAAAGTTATAAGATGTGATAGCACTAGTGAGTAAAATACATGTAATACTTTAATTCATTTTCCAATTTTGAGTGAGCAACCCTACCACCATCACACAGTATCTCATAGTTTCAAAAGCATTTATGTACAGTTGAATTTGGAAAGAGAAGATTTATTCCATTGCTTCATGTAGTCTCAAAACTATGAAAACATAAAAAATTGTTAAGTTCAAAATAGTCTATGTATTCTTTTTGTATTATTTTTACATTAAAATTATACTCTTATATAGGCATATTGACTATGGCTGGCCATTTCTAGGAATTTGGATATTTTTGTCAAAGAAGAGCAGTCTATTTTAAGATTTTATTTTACATATTTTATTTTATTTTGAGGGGAATTCAAATATCTACACCATGAACTTAAATTCCTATAGCTGCCAGAACTGACAGAGAATTAGCAAGGCAGAGCCAAGTTCAAGCAAGACTGTCTACGGCACTCTTATAGCTAAAGACAAACCAAAATATTGACTACTTCTTCTCAAAACAGCATGTATAAGTTGTGGCTGAAATAAGCCTGATGTAAAAAAGAATACAGATGGCAGTATAATCATAGGCTGGGTCTACACAATGCCAAACAACCCATTCAAAAATGAAAAACTCAGTCGATCAGTTGGTGGTTTTGTCTTTATGCCACCAGCAACAGGCTTGACTGATTTCTTCACAAAATTGACTGAGGTTTTGACGAGACTTGAGCAGATGTTTTATCAGTATGTATATCCAGTCTTAGATGTCATATCTAGAACTTAAATAATTCTCTCTGTGAGTGATAAATTTATTTCCTACATCAAAACAATCTGAATCTGTTAAACAAAGATCATCTGCAGTTTTTAACTCCTCTAGTTTAGTTTAATGCATGCACTTGGCATGGATTAGAGTATGAATGACAAGAAATAAGGCCTTCCTACTTACATGCCTACTTTTACTACTTTGTTATTTCATTCGGTATCTTTGCAACATAAATAGCCATTGAAAAGTAAGTAAACTTTATTTTAATTGTTCTTCTTTACTCAAAAGTTTCCCTGGTATATATAACCCATTTGCCATGAATATATCAAATTACTACCAAAATTTACAATGACTGCTTTTGACACGTTTCCCAATTCTTAAAGTAATCTTTTTTCACTAAAATATAGATGACATTAAGATGAATTTCGTGTGAATAGAGATCTCATGTCTTTGATCTGTGTTGTGCAGTTTGGGCTTCAATAATGATTTACTAAACACATGATTAGATGTATTATAGTATATGATTTTTGTAGCCATTTACAACCTGTGGCCTGGTAAGAAGAGATTGATGGACTAAGTACTTCAACTCACTCCCCTCCTATCCTATGAATGTACTTCCCATGCTTCCATTGCTTAATGCCAACTGGAAACCAGAACTCAAGGGAATTTGTTGAGAACAGACATAGGTAGAGAAGGGTAGGAAGAGGATCTAGAGTGAGACAAATCGTAGTATCTGCTCTTTGCCCACTGCTGTCCCCTGTGCAATCACTGGGGATAAGAAACTTGGCATACTTTATAGTTCTTACAATTTTCACAAATACACTCATAAAAACTACATATAGGGGAAGCCGGGATGGCTCAGTGGGTTAAGCCCTCACTTTGCAGCGCCGGGGACCGAGGATCGAATCCCGGCCCCGGCCCGTGCTGAACCATATGCTGAACTGGGAGCTCCCCCGGTTCAGTTCTCTCTCTGTCTCTGTATCTCTCTCTCTGTCAAAATAAATAAATATTTTTTAAAAAACTACATATATGTATATGCGTACACATGTATGTGTATGGGTGTAGGTAGGTAGATGATTGATTGATAGATGATAGATAGATAGGTCAGTAGATAGATAGATACATACATACATACATACAGAGATGAAAATGCTCCAAACCTGGAATTAGAATAATCGATTTCTTCCTACGTCTCTTGAAGATGTTGTGCCAAATAATCTTTAAGTTTCTTTCCAATTGTATTATTCATCCACATGGACTAATGTGAATGACTTCAAAAACCATTTATTTAAAATGAAGTAAAAACTGCATTTCATTAAAAATGTAAAACAGACTTTTAGCAAAGCTAGAAAATACAGAAGGGTAAATGGGGTAGCACATATTTCATAAATGATGCTTCTAGGAATGATATTTTTCTCAGCCTCCGTAGGTCAGTAAAGAAGATGTTTTTTTTTCACTCCATCCCTAATCGCTTCTCTTCTTTTTGATTTCTATCCATTGTCCTTCTACTATTTTTTATAGAGTATTAGTTCTCTTCTTTTAATGAGCAAAGAACAGGCAAAAGAATGAATGAGAGAAAAGCAAAGGATTCTACTCCAGGAAAGCATCTCTGGAAATATTTAGTGCATCAGCATTAATATCTTCCAAAGAAAAGAGCACTTGCCCATCTTCTGAGACCACAGAAGCAACTGTTCATTCCAAGTCATCTGTGCTGTAGGGTACAAGTTCCACATGCTGATGCACAGGCCCATTGCAATGTTAACAGTAGGCTAATGGGGACATTGTACTTTTATCTTTATAAATTTCTAAATTTCCTTATATTTTCAGCTAAGCGTTGAGTGGAGATTGACTTAGCCCAAAGACCTCTTTCCTGTTTATAGGAATTTTTTTCTTAAACCTTTCCTTTAAAACCAGAAAAAGAGAAACTTTCCAAACTTACTCAAAGAATGTGGAAACTATTTCTTGAGAGCTTTGAATTTCCTGAGCCTGACTTTTAAGTAAAACCCACCCAGATGGGAGAACTGAAAGACTTTGGGGGAAAAATCATAGAGCATTTATGTGCAGGTTGACTAAAAAATTCTGTTTAGTTAAATGGAAACAAGCTTCCCACAGCCATTCCCCATCATCAAAACTCATAGCTCTTTCCTTCTGGAAGCACAAATGTTTGTCGGACCATTAAAGAAGATAGACACAAATGCTCTTCTATAAGAGGTCAGTTGTTCTTTTATACAATATGGTAATAATATACACAGGTCAGAGCTACATTTATAAAGAAAACTCCTATGACTATCTTGAAATCATGTATCTGAATGTCATACTAAAATAAAATACTGTAGGTTTGGTGGAAGAAAACATTTCATTACCACTACTTGTTTACTTATTTATTTATTTAAACATACCTTAGTTAAAAAAGAAAATTTAAAAAACATTTAAAACAGTGATCCTGCCATATATTTTCTTTGCCCAATGTGATAAGAACCAAATAGAACTGCTTTAAAATCAAATGGGGGCGATTCTTGCTTTTACTTTTCCTAGGACTTTTATCCCTTAGAGAAGGTTGTTAATAGATATAGAATGTTTCTATTGATTAATTCAGTGTGCCAGCTAGATATGAGTCACAGAAGGCAAAAGAAATGCCAATGCTTTCATGACACAAGGACACATTATGGAGAATACTGTCTATGTCTGTCTCACAACTGTTAGGCAGTTTTTACAGAAAAAAAGAAAAGTCTTTACATTCAAAGTAGAGCGAATGGATAACTTAAGAGAGCTATAATTGACACAGTTATAACTCTTTTTCCTGTTAATGATAGGCTAGATCTTATTTAGTAATCCTTTGCTATTTAAGAAACTAGGTAAAGATTTTGTTTCAACAAAAGAAGGAATTGAGGTGCAAAAAGTTTTAAGTTGAGAAAAGAAAAATTTTTAGGTGGTATCATGAATATTTTGGCCAAGTTGATGAACATAAACAAATGGAAAACTGAAGCAATTAGTCTTAAAATTCAAGAAAGTAAAAAGCAAAATATCGTACTGTCCATTATAGAATGTTATTATAAACCATTGATGATTTGTTTGATTTTGTTAGTACATGTATTTTGTATTTTTTGGACTCCTATTTTTACATAATTGTTTTGATTCACCACTTTGCATGCCTAGAAATAATTAACTGATAAACTTATATTAAGTACCTATTCTGTGTCAAATTTGGAATTCTACAGAGGGTGCCAAAAACAAACAAATGTATACACATTTTAAGAAAGAAAAACTTTCTTTCTTAAATTAAATTGTAATACTCAATTACAAATTAAAATTGTAATACTCTATAGATATGAATAAGAAAGGTGAATACAAGTCATGTTTGACTTCTGCAATTACAAGAGGTGTTCAAAGTGGTTATCATCAGTGTTCAGACACTTCTGATTATGGCAAACTACTTCTTAAGCAACGTGGACCAAAGTGTCCACTTGTATTGCTGCACATGCCAGTTCAATTTATCATGTGTCTCAAACTATTATGAATGCATAGGATTGTAGGCATGTTGGAGGTTCTGTTGTGTACTCATTCCTCAATGTTCTCAAATTTCAAATACTACCTCAAAATGGTCTTGCGCTCCTCCAACTACAACTGTGATTCTGCCATTTTCACGGATTCTCCTGCTTATTGCATGGTGACACTAGTAGTCATTTGATTAATGCCATCTTTTGAGAGAACATCATACTACACATTGCTATAGTAATTTAATTCCACTTTGAAAAGTAATACATAGATAACATCCCTTAAAATGTGTATACATTCTTTTGGCACCCCTGGTATTTATCTTCAAGATCTGCCAAAGTGACAAACAACTAGATTTTAACAGAAAGAGAGTGAGTAGTTTAAAAAAGATTTGGTAGTCATAGCACTTATCCAATTTTTTTTAAGTTAAAAATAAAACTCATCTCATGGTACAGTCAACCTATTTTCTAGATTCAAAATGCATTGGAGAGAGTGGGATGGTTGGGTCAGGTTGTTGTTCACTTAAAAACTTTGTGTATTATTTTAAAACTCTGAGCACTCACCTTGATAGTGTCTTTGTGGTTCTGAGACTATACACTTCTGATTTGGACTTTTTTGAAGAACACCTTGTCACAGTTTCCTCATTGGGTGGCTGACACAGGACCAGGCACAGAGTGTCACATGAAACTTCCCAATTTTCTGAGGCCTTGGGAGACCTCATTGGCTCCTCCAAATTCCTATTTTTCTCTCAGCATCAGAGATGAGCGAGCATCAAAGGAAGAAACCCAGAAGATACAGTAGCTCATGACCAGGTGAAGAGAGGTGCATGTTTGGCCACTGTTATTATTCAACTGTCTTTTCTCCAAGTGAGAGAAATGCTGTGTAACAAATAATACAGGAACACTAACCTCTGGTCCTTAATAAGAAAGATAGGATTACATAAACAGAAGTAGCCTTTATACCTCACAGTTTCTCTAACACTAGCCCATATTTTTCTCAATTTTTACTACTTTGGATACCATCTATTTCAAAGTCCAATATAATAAAAAGGCAATTTAAGGAAACTATCAGTTTAAAAAAAAAAACAGGCCTGGAGAGGGGGCACGGCTCAGCATCAGGTCACTGAATGTATTCATTATTTGTTCCCATTACCATGTTATGTCTTAATTACTCTGGTTTGGCTTCCCACCCGGGGTCACTATGTCACAGCTGGTTTTCTGCCCATCCCTAATTAATAAAGCCTCATTTAGTAGCCAAGTTTATTGTAATGAAACCTCTGCTGAGGGATACAGCAGAAATAAAGAGACAGAAAACAAACCAGAAATTATCAGAGTTGCTCTAACAACAACCTTGCACCACAGAGGGCTTTGGGTCAGGCCTTCTCAGGGCTACTTTTAACCTGGAAAGTACGTCTGTTTGGTTTCACTTGGAATTTCTGGCATAATTGGTCAGTAGTCAGATTTCACCCATAGGAAGAAAAGTGACAGGTTCCTAAACACTCTACATCATTTGGAACTTTTAAAAATGGTTATTTATTTGTGCCTCTAGTATTTAAATTATTATTATTTTACAAAACAAAGAGAAAAAACTCAATGCTTTCAAATGGCAATATAAAAAGTAGCAGGCGTTCATCAAAGGTCTTACTTTGTTTCTGTGGCACTGCTTCTTTTAGTATTTTAACATTTCAAATAAAGACAGATTATGTGACAGCCATTTCTAGCCTGTTAAATATAATACCAGCCAATACAATTTTACAAATTAAAAAACTCACTTTCAAAAATATCAGCACTATTATGTATAAGTCTCTATCTCTACCTCTCTCTCACATCCACACACACCTAGACACACACACACACACACACTATTTCTATTTATTAGAATCCACAGTTCTTGAGTAGATAGCTCATTTGCATTTTATCAGGTGTCTCTATAATTAAAGCTTGTTGTAAAGTAAGATATTATTGGTATATTTTATTATGTGTCTATGAGAGGCTGAACAATGTAAGAGGCATAAATGAATTCAGTTTTACAGTAGTTTGTTTTAAACAAATGTCACTACCTACACACACATACCTAATTATCAGTTCTTACACATTCTGCCAAATATCAAACCTATAGTTCATAAGCCACATATATGACAGGCAGTAAATATATTTCCCCTAATTTAAAATTTTATTGCAAAATACCCTCTGCACTATGTTAACCTACACTAAATCACACTCTACACCCTCAGCTTTAGTGGTGTTTACTACTTTTGATTCAAAAAGGAAAACAGTACCAACTCCTATCTCTAGAGATCTACAGTAAAAAAAAAAGAGAGAGAGAGAATGAGTACATGTAAGGAAAGAATTCAAAAACAATGGACAAGAGAGTTGATTGTAACTATAACAAGGAATAACAGATTAAACCAAGACACTTTGGTTTTTGATGTGATTTCCAAAGGTTCTTATGTGCTAAACGTCAGGGTTGCTGTGCATATTTTTGTACACTTCAGAGGCTCCCACGGCAGCAGCAAAAACATTAATATAAACATGAAGGCTTTCACCAATGAACTGGGCAGTAGTTTTGAATGCATGTAGATTATTGAGGTTCTATGTACAACTTTTCTATTTAAGCACATGTAAGTGGAGGCCAGCCATCCTTTTCACAATAGGGACATTTACTTCCAGAGGACGCCTAAGAGGAGAGGTCGCTAGTGAGCCTCCTTCACCCATCTGCAGGCAATTGCTTTGCCATCAACCTAAAGAAACAACGGCTCAGAGCTCAGCCCCAACAAAGGCTCCATTCCACTTAACCCACAATTCTTCATAGGTGTTTTATTGTCTTTCAGCAGATATTTATTAAAGTGGCAGACAGTGGGATATGGTGAAGACGGACGGGCGGTCATGTTCCATTTGCCAGTGTGAATTATCTCCCCATACTGTCCTCTGGTCCTGGTGGGCTCTGAGTGCCCCATTTTGAAAAAGAGTCTGAAGCCATTAGAACAAAAAGCACTGGAAGGGCTTGGGCTGTTAAAGGCTACATCTGGGCTCAGCAACATGCATACTAATAACATCATTACAGCCGAGTGGTTTGGAGAGCATGTTTACTTTGTTGTGGTTGCTGTCACCTTCTAGAGCTGAATTGTTAATATGTGGTTTTAAATTCAAATAGCACACAGGGCTAATTTTCTTGTATTTGCCCAAAAAATTAGGTTACATAGTTCATCTAATTCTCCCTCCACTTTTTCATGTGTGGGTGGTACTCCTTGTAGAGAGTACTTCTTTTCCATGACATTGAACTTGAACCTAACTGACCTTTTTATAATGAGTGAATTGAAAACATCTCCCTTTGGAATGTGGCTTGTAGATACTGGCTACGCCAGTTTTTCTGCATTTGAAGAATTAAAGGGGCAGAGTCCTTTTCACAGACCTAGACCAGTGGAGTTATTTAACAGGAGAAAAAATAAAACAAAAAAGATAAGAAGGAAGGAAAGAAGAGAGGAGGGAGGAAGGGAGGAAAAGAGGGAGGGAGGGAGGGAGGAAGGAAAGAAAGGAGGGTAGAAGGGAAGGGGGAAAAGCTTTTAAAAGCCTTTGACAGAGGCACTCTTCTTAATTAGAAACCCTCATTAATTTTAACAAAAAATAATTAGGTAAAGGTTTCAGTTGTTT
Organism: Craseonycteris thonglongyai; assembly: GCA_004027555.1. NCBI lineage: Eukaryota > Metazoa > Chordata > Mammalia > Chiroptera > Craseonycteridae > Craseonycteris > Craseonycteris thonglongyai. The sequence goes on along the minus strand of PVKE010008468.1, from coordinate 27,437 downwards.
GGGGTATGCTTGGCTTCTGTTAGTAATGCATTTTTCTTTTCTGTCATTTAAATATTTAAAGAAGTCCCTGCCACTTTAAAGTTCTATGTATATTAACAAATACTGAAATACCAGATTCAGACATTTGTCTCTCTCAACTCAGCTCAGGTAGTTTGCCCTTCCTACTCATTGTTCTTTCTCAAATCAACCCTCCCCCCGTCCCCCATCAAAGTTAAATGGAGAGACACTTGAGATCAGACCTACTGAATAACCTGTTAGTAGACTTCTTCTCTTATGTGCTCATAGTCCGTGGATTCATGCTTCTTCATTTTTTTTAAGGGGAGAAAATACAGAATTGATGGAAGACAGCTGAAAACAGTCAGCAGCGGAAAGTCCAGCACTACCAGCATCTGATCTTAATCATAATATATCCTCTGTCTGGTTTGTCAAAATCTATCACTCAAGAACACCTTCAATGGACAGTAATTTGAGGTGTGGCTTATTAGATCACACGATCTTATGAATAATAAAAAGTTATGGAAAATTGCATCCAGGCTTGCTATCCAATTTTCAGTGGTGTCACCCACTTTATAGTAAGGCAGCATGTTTATGCATGATTTCTGTTTCATATGTATTGACTAGATCATTTTCTCTGTTGTCCTGAGGATTGATGACACACACTGTATTAAGAATGATGACCTCCACAAGGGGGATAACACTTCCTCTAGATTACACTATTGTCAAAACATATTGAAATTTTCTTTACACATGTTACTGCTGTATTTTTCTGCCTGAAAGACCCTGTTAAAGTGAAATCTTGTTGTTGTTTTTTTCTTTCTTTCTTTTTGCTAAATAAGATCCGAGGGACAGGTGTTAAATTTTTCATTTCTCCTAATATTTTTATGGAATGACCAATGAAAAATAATAATATCATCCTTCAAAACAATCCCTGTCAGGACTATGTCAACCCTTCAGGGCAATTTTGATAACCTTTTTAGAGGGATTTGCAAGATACAACTTCCTTTTGCGTGCTTAAAGATATTACTATGGAAGAACCAAAAACCTCCATTATGTATGGATTCTAATATTTGGATAGATAATAGGCAGCTGAAGGAAATTCAAATAGCAAAAAGCTTCAGTGAAGATTGTTTTCTCTCGCAGTGTCCCTGACAGCATCTCACTGAGGGTGATGTTATTATTCCTTGCCAGACCCCCACCCCCACCCCCAGACACGTATTCTTTTTAGGAATCTTCATGAAACTGGGCTTGCAATGATATAACAGCACTGCTGATACTGCAGGCATGTGAATATAGTCTGCAATATTACTACTGTCTCCCTTGCACAGGATCAAGATGGGAACCTGGCTCCTGTGAGAAGGTGACCTCTTTGTGGCCAATGCCACCACACACACACACATGTTGGAATGTCTTTGAAAGAAAAAAAAAGATTATGGGTCCCCCCCAAATGAGTTGATTGATCCTGAAAAAAATATCCATATTATTTTTTAAAATACCCAAAGACAGGCAAGAAAAAGTCACTATGATATGGAACAAGTAAATTTTGAAATCAAGTTTTAAATAAACATTAGATGAAACCTTTCATGTTTAAGTGCATTTCCATTCCCTCCTTGAGCATCTTCCCAAAGATTCTTGGGGTAAGAATTGTCCCACGATGGTGTCTGATGTAACATAAAGGGGAAAGGACTGATTGGAATCAACATCTGAAGTACTGTATATGTTGTGCAGAAAAAAAAAAAATGTAGCCATATCAAAGGCTAAATGTCATGGGGCATTAAGAATAGAAAACAGAAATGTGTGAGAGGGGATTTTAATTTAATTTAATTTACGTGACTTTTGTATGGAAGCCTATTGAACTGACAGGAAATGAAGATAGTGCCTATCTAGTCTGAGACATGAGGCTTGCAATTGAAATTAATTATATGTTCTTTACATTTTCCATTTCCCTTTTAAAGTCAGACAGGTAGGAATGCTTTAGCTCTCAAGCTACAGAGTTGGGTTCAAGGTCTGTAAATCCTTTACAGTCAACCCTCAGGCTTCCAGAGAGCCCCTTGCAGCTCCACCAGACAGCTCTGACCTGACACATTCCTTCTCGACCTCACCCTGCTTAAAATCAACTGGCCCTCTCCCCAGGTCACTCTGGCTGGCTGCCCATCCACACATATATGTCTGCCTTTAGAGTGTTTTTCAGAAGCCCATTAAACTGTGCCTTTGCGGGCCTGACACCTTCACCTTACCCGGAGACCTAAACAGAGTGGGTTATCAAATTCCCTCATGAGAAAGTCAAAGTCTGCGTTTTTGAGCCCTGCAGAGAAGCTATGCGCTTGCACAAAGTAAGATTTTAGGACCTGAGAACAAGTCGTATAATATTATAATATGACTGCGGGGCATGGCCACGTACGAAGGTTGGGCAGAACTGGAATACAAGGGCCGGTCTTTCCATGGAGCTGTCTTAAGAAACATTATTTTCTGCAGACAGCACAATATTGTATCAACTTCCATAAAGGTGCCAACTGTCATTCTTAAACCAGCTGGCTCCACAATGCTCTTTGAGGGGGCTAAAGCTTCAATGGCTAGAAATTCAAAAGTGGGTGAGCCACCTCGTCGTGCTTCGCTGGATGCAGATGGTGGGGCTTTTCTCCTGCCTACAGAAAGGCTCCTGTGCTCCCACGCCACCCTAGTGCGAAGGCCCTGACACCTTCAGTGCATGCAAAAGCCCAAATAATTTGGATAAAGGAGCAAAAGTTCTGTTTTGGCCTAGCCTCCAACCTTTGGGCAACTTGCAGTTGACCTGACTGGTCCCTTTTCCTACCAAAAAATTATGCCCTAAATTTTGCTTTTCCAACCATTGGATAATCCTGTGATTTTGGACAATTATTTCTAACACTAGTCTATTGCTTAAGGCAGAAGAAAAATGGAGTAATGGGTCATGTATTAAGATCCACTTGCATCGAACTTATTTCCTGTTTCAGAGATGAGACAGAAATTGATGAATTGAAGGAGGTAGGCACATTACTGAGGTGAGGCCAAGATTTTACTTCACAACGCTAAATCAGTCTCCTTCTTTCCTTCCTTCCTTCCTCCCTTCCTTTCTTCCTTCCTCCCTTCTTATTCATTAATTACAGTACCATTCACCTGCTATAAGAAAGCTGATGAGATTTGATCTATAACATGGTTCTAGACCAGAATCCAAATGCACAGCAGAATGCGGCAGTGTGTGGGGGTGGGGGTGGGGAGGGGGAGGGGGAGGGGACAGTTGGTGGGGATAATAATTTATAATACACAACATGGTCAGGACTGCTCTGGACAGAGGATAATACAAACGAGCTTTGCTGGAAATGAGTTGCAAAATACCTTCATTTTCTACTACAGTGAAACCCTGATAAAATCACAACTGTTAAGGTCATACAGTATATCAGGTGGAATCACAGTCTTTAGAACTCCATTATTAATGCAGACAACCTCACAATCAAAGAGGATGAGAGCACAGTTTCCAGATGCCAATGATTTGATCCTATCTTATTTGGCTGTTTACATTTAAATAATGTGACTGTATAAATTTAAATAATATGAACCACCAACAGATGGATCCCAGTAAAAAATTGAGCCTTCTCTGAGACCCTGAATGTACACTATACAGTGCTTTACAATTTATTTGAGAAGAGCTCATAGTTAAAAAAAAAAAAAAAAAAAAATGGGGTGGGGATAAAAAGAGAAAGAGACTCATTTCTTCTGCCATTATGGAAATAAAAGGACCACCGCTTTAGTCAGTGGCTGACTGTGCCAAGGAAACATGCAGTCCTCTAACCTCCAATACAATGTACCCATAAGGTACCAAGCATCAAAGCATATTAAAAGATATTAACTGCATATTTGCTTATGAACAAGATAAAAAGCTGTAGGGCCTCTAGGTTCTCAAGCTGTGAGTGGAACAGCTTTGCAATTTGCCTGCAAAACTGCATTTTGATCTTAATGAATATAAAATGGCTGCCATTAAAAGTAAAACAGATTATTTCGGGTCTTCCAGGGCCCATAGCTCTTTGCCGGCCTTGGAGGGCCACTATGATCTTTCATTAAAATCTCACAGCAGGGCTCCCTCACCAGCAAATCAAGCCTTGCAGTCTAGGAGATTGGCTACATTTAAAAGTAATTTTCAGAAATCTACACAGATTTTCAATTTGGTAATGAAAGCCATAAGAGAATGCAGGCGGCATTTTGTCGAATATTGTTACTGATCCAGCGCTCACATTCGTTAGAAATTAAACTGCCCCGTAACTATCGCACTGATGGCAGCTTGCCATTTCGGCTGCGTTCTAATCTCTGTTTGTTAATGAGTAGCATGTGCTAATTGTTGTCATCTTTACTGCAGAGCAGTCCTTCTCTAACACACAGCTTTACCTGCTCAGAGGTGGGACCTTTCACCTTGTCCCCCACCAGGTTGGAAGAGAGTGGCAGTTGCTTTGTAAAGAAATATAGCTGAGCATCTCGATCAAAAACAAGAGGGAATCAAATTAGAAAGCGGGTGCTTTCATTTTATTTGGATCCGTCTGTTCATTTTTAAGTCTAACCTAAGTTTTCTCAAGTCCTCCCATAGACAAACTATTAATGCTTTCATGTTATTCCCCAAAATAGTCTGAACAAACTAACAAACTGAGGACAACTGGGGTTAAATCAGTCCTACTAGAAATTGAGAGAGAGGCTACAGTAAGGAGGGATGAAAGGTAGGTAAGTATTTTACCTGCTGTCCAAGGGAAAAGGAGGGAGGGGGGAGCAGCCTAAAACTTGAAATGATGTGAGACTGTCACTGGTTTTCCAAAGGAAGTTTAACCCTTTAAGTCCATTTCTAGGTTTTAAAGTTTGGGAGGGTAAAGCTTGTGTTACTTCAAAGTGGATAGTTCTAGGGCAAGAATCACGTGCAACCAAACAATGTGGTTCCTAAGGACAAAGATCACCAGAGAGGGGGAAAAAATACTAATAAATTCAGCATCCGGAGGTATGATGCAAGTAGATATATGAATAGAGAAAAGCATAGAAAATAATTCAGAATGAAAACATGATTTAAAAGAAAAAAAATATACACATGCATTCCACAGCAGTGTATTTTTGCTTTCGCATTTTTTCATACTTTATATATGACCTGAAGGAAGTTACCTTTCTGTGGTCCTAGAAACAAAAATGTCAGATTAAGCTTCCCTTTTGGAAATGCATTCCATAAATTTTCTGTACTTGGCATCTCTCTTTACCTGGCATCTTTAGGGCAAAGCACTTCTTTGCACTAAACTGTGGCGAACAAGAGCTGCTCCCCACTTCCTCGCTGACTGGATATAATAAATTCTTCCTGCTGATACAGGGCCTCTATTTAAAATAACAGTTCTCCTCAGCAGAGCACTGGTAGCTACAGAACATATATGCAAAAGATGTGCTGATTTTCAGGGGCTGACGCAGGCCTTCGTGGTTCAGTGTCTTAGCTCCTCCCAGCATACCAGAGTTTTGGGGGGAAGCACTAGCTATGCTCCTTTGGTTTCCACAAAGTACAGTTTTAATTAGTTGGCATGTCTATGATTTTAAGGGAATGACACAGGGGCCCCTAATAAGCTGCCACTGCTAATGTGCATTAGTTTTTGAAGAGAAAACTCAGGTAAATTCCTTCTCTGTGGCCTCAGGAGACCAATGGGAAACAGACACAAACAACTTGGTAAGCAGTTTTGAATCTGTTCCACCTGTAGTTGCTACTCTAATTGCAGGAAGCATTCATGTAACATGTTAGGATTTTAAACGCCCAAAGTGACACTCTAGGAAATTCTGCTGAATCCTCTTGAACTCCGAAGTCTGAGGCTTCTTTTATTTCACTTGCCGTCAGTTGTTCTAATATTCCTCTGAGAGCTTCCAGGTACATTTTGACAACTGTATACTATAAGGTCTCTTTTACTATTTTTTTGGACTGTGCTAAACTATGGGCGGGGTGATGGCACTTTTCCAATTCTGACTCTCAAGTATTAAAACATAACAGACATTCATATCCTTCTAAAAACTGCACTGTAGGTCACAGAAGTTAATATAATTAGTCATCACAACACCAAGTTAAGTTTTACTAGTTATAATAAACTGTAATGGTTTATTTGCTTTGTCCCAGAAGCATAATTCTATAGAAACAAGTGTGGTCCTTGCTTTGTCACTTTGACTTTATTAATTCTGTTGGAAAACACACATATACACATATCCATACATAAATATAAGGTGGAGGATTTTGTTTTAAAAAATAAAATGAAACATTCATGCCTTTTTAGGGGACACAAAAATTATTAAGAAATATTTTTATTGCATTATGGATTGCTTTGTCCTATTTTTATATTGCAAACTGTTGATATGGTATTTTTAATTTTTTATTGCAATTCATTTTTAAAACTAAATATTAAGATTAAAGCACAAATTTTGAGGAAGGATTATGTAGCGATAGTTTGAAAGCATGCATTCCCGCTTCCTTTAAAATTTCATTTTTAAATATTTAGCTTTACATCAGGGTTCAAGATTTACACAAAGTTTAGCTTTTAAAGAACTTTTAGAACATCGTAGACTCTGTTTTGATCCAGTAAAGTTTTCATTTTGTTGTTTTGATAATATAATGTATGTTCGATCTAACAACTGGCTTGAAATATGAGGCCTGTCCGGAAAGTATCCAGCCATGCCATAAAACATAGAAGGAAGCGGGGATGACTCAGTGGGTTAAGTGTCCTTTTTGCAGCCCCGGGGACCGAGGATCGAATCCTGGCCCTGGACCGTGCGGACCCATATGCTGAACTGGGATGTGCTTCCCATGCGGGGAGCCCCTTGTTCGGTTCTCGCCCCCCAGTTCAGCCCCTGGCTTGAGGGGGTGTGCCTCCCATGAGGGAGGCCCTTGACTCAGTTCCTGCCCCGTGCGGCCCCCACCTACCTGTGTGGAATGAAATAATTTCAAAGACAGATGACGTACAACTCTGGAGATTGCTCTGGGCCCTCCCCCTTCTCTCTGTCAAAAACAATAAAATAAATCTTAAAAAGAATAGAGATGTTTATGGCTGGATTTTTTTTTTCTGGACAGCCCTTGTACAGTATTCCAGTAAATACATATATTTTTCTACTTATTTAAATGAAAGCCAGAGAGTCAGCCTCCTGAGTGACAAAAGTGTTTAATTCCAAAATTGGTAAATTGCTTAAGAATTTATAATTAATTGTCCATAGATATAATACTTAAATAACAGTTTGGGTCTAAGCCTAACTCAAAAAAAACCCCAAAAACAAAAACAAAAAACCACACGTGTTATTACGTAGCTGAACTAAAATCTAAACTGTCCTTTGGGTTCTGGAAACAGAACAGCATGAGACACAGAGTGAGGCAAAAATGAGACGGGTTTATAAGTAGGTTGAGCATGTGTACCATTTTAAACGGGACAGAAACAACAGTACTGTCCTATTTCAAATGGTATGTATGGTCAGACTATTTATAAGAGACCACTAGAAGGAAGATGTGGAGAGTAATGGAGTTTTCTTTTCTTCTGTTCAGAGCTTGAGCTCTCCCACATTGTTAGGCAAAGACCCTAGACCTAGGCTGAGACCCAAATATCTATGGCTCCCCATCCAGAAGCCAAACTCTGTAGCTCCCGAAAACAGGCTGCACAAATCCACAAAGTTCTTATGACTCCAAAGCAACTACCTCTCCTCAATCCTCCCAGCCCTCTAATCACATTCTAAATGTTTTAAACCAGATGTTCAGAAGAGTGAGGAGCAAAGATAAATAATATACATACATATACATTATATATACACATTTTATATATATGTGTGTGTGTGTGTGTGTGTGTGTGTGTGTGTTTGTATTCAGAATATAAAGGATTAATTCAGAATATAAAGGATGCATACCCAAAACAGAAGACTGAAAAGACGATGGGGAGCCAATATGAAAGCACTATAAGAATGGTGTCAGGAAGGCTAAAGCTTGGCTACAGGATAAAAAACTGTCAAGCACAACAGAAAACTATTTTAAGCTCTGTTTGTAAAGAAAAAATAAAAGGGGGGGATAGGTACACTGATTGGGATACACAGCAAAATGCTAACAGATGTCACAGGGAAAACAGAACTCTTCAACTCCTATTTTGATTCTGTGGTCTCTGTCATGAAGACTGATCTTCAAACTGAAGAGGACAGAGCAAACAGAGTTAAAAGCAGACTGGGGCCCAAGCTAAGTCAAGACATACTGAAACATAACCTAGCTGCTTGAGCTCAAATCTCCAGTCCAGATAAAGGATCGTTCAGCTTACTAAAAGAATCTAAATAGAAGGAAGGAAAGAGGGAGGGAGAGAGGGAGGGAGGGAAGGAAACCCTACCAATGATTGTGGAAACTACCCATGAATTTTTGGAATAATGGTCTAATAACAGATAACCAGGGATTAGTGTGGTCTACAGAAGGACAAATTTTTTTATTTACAAAAATAGAAAAATACCTATAACATATCTCTAGCAAAATTCTCTAACAAATTAGCACATGCTGGGGTTGTTTACGCTTAAAGAAAGAAGTAGTATTGACCTTCAAGTAGCAGAGGTTCACTCTGGACCCTACTGATCTTTCCTTCCCTGCTTTCCTCCTTCCTGTCTTCACTTCTCTACCAATCATACTCCCTTTCTTCCTTTCCCTCATTTTTCCCCTGCCCCACCCCCTACTTCATAGAATAAGCCAAATAGCTTGTGGAAAGGGCTCTCAGTTTCATCAAGACTTTTAACATACTGTTGAATAACTTATTAGTTGAGCAAAAAATAAGTAAATAAATGCCAGTGTAATTAGAGTGACTCAAAACGGGTTGAACAAATGTTCCCAAAGTATGCTTGCTAATTAACTGGGGGCAACCTGGGTAGTTCTCTGGTGATGTGTGCCCTTTGGGCTTCATTTTACCTTTTTTTTTCTCTTCTTTTTGTACATAGCTTTACTCTAAGACTTGCCCTATTCCATAAAAATATATGCTCCTGTGTATGTCTCAATTCGATTTTACAAATATGGATGCATTTGGTGCCAATCTGTATGAATAGGATGGGCTCGGGCAATATGAACTGGTAAGAAAGAGTCAACACTTTAAGTAGCTCAGAGTTTAATGGGGACACATAGGAGTAGGTCAGGTATTACAATGTCATGTGACAAAGAAAGAAGGATATGAACTTTTGTTGTTGTCCCAACCTTTGCTAATGACTTCATATATTTTATCAAATCCCTGCAGAACCAATATGAGGTAGCGCTAGTTATCCCAGGGTGCTGACGAACAAGATAAAGCCCCAAAAGGTCAGTTCGTGTGCCCCAGAACAAACCTCGAGTCAGAAATGGAGCCAGGATTTAAAGGCAGGTACACTGGGTGCTCCGTTATACCCCATGACAAAAGCATCCAAGTCAGGAAGGAGGGAGGCTAATGTCTAGCAAAGGGCAAGTTCCTTGACTGCTCTGGAAACGAAATGCCATCCAAGAGGACTTCCCAGGGCAGAAGCAACCTAGCCTGAGACAGACTGAGATGTTATAGACAGAGGAAGGACTTTGAGGTGGAGGGACTGACATGTGCAAAATCAACAAGGTTTGAAAGAATGAGTACATATGGCTGCATTTAGGTGCATGTGCCAAAGTCTGAAGGACTTGGGAGGAGTCAGGTCCCAGGGAAATGGAAAGAAAAAGAGAGAGGTGATAGCAGGCTCACATTCTCTTTCTCTTTCTCTCTCTCTCTCTCTCTCTCTCTCTCTCTCTCTCTGAGGCAAAATAAAAATTTTATGAATTTGTATTATTAACAATTCTTAATTACAAAACATGAAGTTTAAGAGCATCATGTTCCCTCACTACTTTATTTTTCATATTATCTTATTCATAACTTTCAATGTTCTTCTTTCTACTTCAATTTTCCTCTATGCATTCAACAGATGTGCTTCAATTTATGTGTGAAATTAGTTCTTGCAAAGTTATGTGATTTTTTTTTTAATAAATGAAATATTACATTCAAAATATGAGGGGAGTCCCCTTTAAAGGGACCTTTTGCCAAATCCCTTTGTAAAGCAAATAATGACCCTATAACTAATCTTTCTCTAAATCTAGATTTCCAGATATCAGATTTGACAGAGAAAAAATGATATATCTCTACTTTATTTTTACATTTGTCTGCGAGCAGTATTGCAACATAATAGTATGCCAATTTGAAATGCCATAATTTTTATACTTTTTTCGTTCTCACAATGCAATCTTAGAAAATGTATTATTTTCTATATCATACTCATACATGCTTTCTTTTCCTTAATGGAACTTTAGAATTTTCTTCCCTTGAGGTTGGGGAGGTTGGAAGTTGGCGGGAAGCTGCAAAGTTAGGTACTCATCATGTATAGGGCAATTATAATGTGCTGTGTCTGGTGTGAAGTACTTCGCATGCATTTTAACAACTGACTTTTGAGATATGAACAATGACCTTGACCACATTCCAAGTTCACTAAGACTCAGAGAAGTTGAAGAACTTCTACAGGTGTCTTGGCTGTGCTCCTATCCCAGTGAGCCTAACCTTAGAGCCACAAAATAACTACTACAGTATGTATCCTCTCATTATTAGAGTGACGGATGTCGGCAGTGCATTAAAAGGTTTTCATGAGATTTAAAATAGATTCAAGCAATTTCTCTACTGTCAGTTGTCTGGGTAAGACACGGATTCGCTTAGGCTTCAGTTCTGCCGTCTGTGAAATGTACTGCCTGAGGTCTTCTCTGGCAGGCACCTTAAAGTTCTACTGTCCTGCAACAATGAGACACTGCAATATTGAATGGCCTCCCCCTTGTTTTCCATTTGTTTTACTAGAAAGTGAGTTTAGGTGAACATTTGTGTTACAAGAAAGCCCTTTAAACAGCTCACTAGAAATTTAACAATATTTAAAGAAGAAATGGGAAGAAAAATTAAGTCTACCTTTTTGGCTGCCATGGGTCAGACTGCTACCCTCAGGTTTGTTCTTAAACCAAAGATCTTTCATCAGTGAGGAAAAAAACAAACGAACAACTGAGTACACAGATATAATAGAGGACCTAAGAGGGAAGATTCAAATCTTTTCTGATTTGGCCAGACCACTGGTTTTGAAAAAGCACGAAGAGATGAAAGTCTGTATGCACTCCTGCTTGTTAATTAACTAAGTCAATGTCATGGACAGCCTCCTCCCCCAGAAACATGCACAGTTCCCAGTGTCCCAGAGCATAGGCCTTCCCAATTTACCACTCACCAAGAACAAAAAATGAGCTTCTGGTTGCCTCTTTTGCCTCTTTGCTTTTATGATCAAGGTGACTTATAAACAACTGCAATAAAAATGATTTTTTTTCATAAGCGTCTTCTCAATAATATCTCCCAGAAAACAACAGGGCTAAAAGATACATGACATTCACAGATTTTGCCCCTGAAGCCACAAAATGCACACAAGCAATTTCTTCATTTGACCAAAATGAATGGTCATCAGGAAAACAAATGTAACTTTGGTATCCCTGATTTGGCTGAGACAGCTTAAGGGCTCAAACTTAATAGACTTCCTCTGACCGATTAGGATCACAGTGCAGGCTGCATCACCCTGTCAGAGCCGACAGTCAAGTCCAAACCACAGCACAGAGCTGCCCTTGATCCATGACCTCAGCATACAAAAGAAAGGGCTAGCGAACGGCTCGGGACTCCCAAGCAAGGAACTTTGAAGACAGGATTCATTTTACTTTGTGATCTTTCACAAAACACAATTAAGCATTAGGAATAGATTGATGCTTAAATAAAATGCCTCACAGTAAAAGCACATTTCTCTATTACAAAGGCCCAAGAAAAGCTGTGCCTAAGAAGGGATTAGCTACTATCAGATGATATTACAACTGGATTAATGATGTTTAACATTCACTATATTTATTTTTAAAAATGGGGGTGGGGGTGGGGGTGGAATAGGAATCATTTAGGGAACAGATAAGTGGTTTCTGTAAACCGTAGAAGCTAAAGAAAAAATAACATAAAAAAGATAGAACTTATAACAGTATATCTATTTATAAATCTTTAACTGGCATAACCTTTTCTTTTAATAATGGCCCTAATTTTGAATATATTCCTGTTAGTAATATATCGGTGGACTGTGAGAAATGTGAGAGAGAGAGAGACTCCTATGTAGATGGATATTTTATATCCCACCAGGTATTTTAAGCTATTCTTATTTTAGGCAATTGTTTTTGTAATACATACACTAGGGGTGATCACTTTATTTTATTGCTAGTCATTGCTGACTGAAATATGTTGCCAAATGAAAGTAATTACTATGACTATATTACTTTTCTAACCTGTTCTGTATATTGGATCTCACGTGCTCATAATATGAAATTCTGTTACCCTGTTTAAAAAAAAATCATATGATGCTATGCTCTAAGCTTAGTTATATAAAGACATACAACTGTTATTCTACTTTTTATTTTACTGTCTGTATTTTTATATCTCCAGAGGTTGCAGGAAAACTAAACTTTTACAGAAATATAAAGATAAGAAAAATTGAACAATTTTTATTGTTCAATTAACTATGAGTCATAACATCAGTATTATAATTTTTTTATTGTCAAATTTATTGGGGTGACATTGATAGGTAACAATTAGATAGTTTCTAGATGTACAAATCTACACCACATCACCCATGCATTGCATTATGTGCTCACCACCCAGAATCAACATCAGTATTATAAACAAGGAAACATAACAAATCATTTTAGGTTCGTGATAATAAATAACAATCCATATCATAACAAAAAGGAAGAAAGGAAAGATAGAAGAAAGAAAAATAGAAAAGGACAGAAGGAATGATGAAAAGTGGAGAGAGGGAGGGATGAATCAACAAAGCAGAGCCGAGATCAACAAATTCAATCCCACTAATAAGCTGTCAGCTAGCATTAAATATGGCTGATATTTACATATTGAAATCATGTGCTACCTATCTCCTGTACTTTAGGATTCAGTTCTGTACAGAGAAATGCACTGCATTTAAGAGCTTTTATTTAGAAACATGGTCAAAGAAAAATACTATTGAGAAAAATAATATCTTGTTAGCTTTCTGTTCTAACACACTAGTTAGTCATCTGGCAATTCCATCAGAAGCTTCATATCCTAACATCTCAGCCAGGCAGAATGGTAGCATTAGACCACGAAGCACCGATTATAGCAGCAGGGCATGTGAAGTGATACCGTAGTAGTTGAGTTCAAAAAACCGAGAAGAAAAGAAAGATCTTCTTGCTCCCTTGATTTGCCTTCACAAACTATAATTCTCTCATCCTCCCCTCACACCTGCCACCCCATGATCCTAGCCTGGGTCCACGAGTTTTCCTTGAGAAAGTCATTCAGCTCTCTATGGGGATTTGGTATTGATCCCAGAAAAAGGTGGGAGTCAACTCATTTCAGCTGCCAAGTTCAGGGAAAAGTCATGCTTTCAATGACACATATTAGACATCTGTGATCCGGACTTGAACTTTTTTTGCAGTAATGAAAGACAACACTAGACAAGGTTGTCATCTCTTAGGAGACAGATGGAATTTTGTCACAAAGTTGTGTGGGTGTGATCTCACCTGAAAGTCACAGTACGTTGTGATTTTTTTTCTTCATTATTTTTAAACATTTTAGTTTAGTTTAGTTTAGTTTTGTGTTTAATTGAAAGCTTAGACCATGTTGGCCTGCATCAAAGTCCTCATAAAAGGCTGGCTCATTGGAGTCTTGCCAATGTCACTGCCAAGATTTCTAAGAGCTGTATTTGCTGCCGGAAAGAAGGAAAATCTTCATCCACAAAGCAACTAATGGACATGGAAGCTCAGTCATTCTCAAAGTCCACAGCACTCTCAGGGTGGCCCTACTGTGCAGCACCCCCAAAGTCCCAAAGCCATGCTGTCAAGTGGGGGACGGGAAGGAAAGGCTCTTTCTGAGCCCCAGTGTTGAGAAACAATGTTTAACAGGTGATTCGACAAGTATTACAAGGCCCCAACATTTCATGAAGTGGGCTTGGTTTTCCACGAAAATCACATGAACAACTTCACAATTGATTCAATCTGCAGGAATTAAGATCCTCATTCACCTGACTGCAAATCTGGTCACTCCGACAGCTATGGTTACGCCTGTTACAGAGCCTGGCACAGATGCAGCCAGAAAGGTTTTTAGGTTCTTACGGGGGATTAGAGTTGGAGGCTTGAAAGGGAGGTCTGGGCAGAGTAAGAGCAATAAGGCTGTCTTTGAAGCTGCAGGGATGGACAGGGTCTCTGAAGGTTGGAGTGTGAAGAGGGCTCTCGCTGAGCCCACGGAGCAGCCTCTCCAGGTAGGAAGAAGAAGAGGAACCAGAAGCAGGAGTGGGCAGCTAACCAGGAGCACGTGGTGTCACAGAGGCTAAGGGTGGCCCCAAGGCCAAGTGCGGCCGACAGGGCAAAGGAGTGGTTTGAGAAGTGATCACTGACCACTGGTGGCTGATGCCCCGTCAGGTTCAGTGGTAGGACAGGTCTAGAGCATGAGTGCAAGGACGTTAAGGTAAAGTGGGCGTGGAAGCGTAGGAGCGAGCCGTAGAGCGCCTGTTCAAGATGTTGGGAAGGGAAAGGAAAAGAGTAGAAGGTTACCCACGAGAGGCAGCAGGGCCAAGTGAGGGCAATAGTTTAAAGTGCAAACTGTTTGCATAGGAAAACATTACCACTCTATTTCTAGCCAGAATAGGCTCAATTTAAAGTAAAAAATAGTGCATAATTAAACATGGAATGTTTTTAAATACATATAAAAGAAAATATGTGTATGTGATGGAGAAATTTGGTGAAACAAAGAACTATAACAACATTTTAGCAGGTGCTTTTGAAGTTTACATAGTTCTTTCATAGATCCTTGGAAAGCCCTATGAGATAAATATTTTTGTTTATCTGGTTTACATATGTAAGCCAACCTACTCTGGGGTATGGTAGGGGAGGTAGAACTTTTCTGGTGTGTACCTTCCTCCTTTTTATTTATTTATTTCTTTTTTACTTCTATATCAATTAAATTCCTTAACAGAAGAAAAATGACTAAAGTTTACTTTTTACAAGACTTTTAATAAAAACAGATGTGCTATTTTATGTAAACAAATCTTCCTACAGATATATTCCACAACCATACACCTTAGCTTTATCTCAAGTGTTTAACTACCACCAGCTAGTTTAGGATTACCCTGCTCTAGTCTGACAATTTAAACTGCAAAAGTCATGCCATTCCCTTATCTATCTATCATAAGTGACAGCAGGAACAAAAGGGTTCCTAACACATACACACACGAGCTGTCCAGAAAAAATCCAGCCATAAATGCCTTCGTTTTTCATTACATGGCTGGAAACTTTCTGGACAGCCCTCATAAATACTTACCTAATGCCTACTCCAATCTTGCTCTCTTATGTTACACACATAATAGCAATTAATATTCAAATATGTTAAGACTTCTCTACACATTTATACATCAAGATTGACATACACATTGCTGGTATGCTGGAATAATCATTATCAACCACCAAAAAAAACCCTAAAGTAAGATTTTTATAAAGGATAATTAAGCAAGCTAATATAGTAATAAGTGGAATACACAATAAGAATATGTGCTAAAATATCTGCTTTGTGCAATGCAGAACTGGTGTTTTAGGAGATTAACAATTATGATCGCTGGTCTTCTTCTGATTCTATAATACCTCATACAATCTTTTTTAAATTACTTTATTAACCTTTTCTCCTAGCACAGAAGTGCCCGATTATAGATAATATTTCCAAATCATCTGAGGTGTAAGTGTGTTTGATTTGCTTGGTAATTATTTGTCTACTTTATTACATTGGCCGAGCACACAAGCTCCTTGACCAGCTTTATTTCAAGTCCAATTGAGAATAGGGTCGTATCATTTTGTGGATCACTCCCTTTGGGCCCCGATGTATGTAATAAAATTTTCATATTGAAGATGGGGATGGTGCATTAAAACATAGTATGTTTTAAATACGGAGAAATAATTCCCCGCCCTGTCATTAAAGGTTTCAGGCCTGGGCTTAATGGAAAGAACTTTCACAAGGGAAACGAAGGTGTTTAGTCTCGGCATGACTAGGATGCAATGGCTAAGCATGCAAATGTCTGCAGATAAAGTCTAAAAGCAGACCACTCCCAGCCCTTTGGTGGTCTTAACCCGGGTTTTTGTAATCTGTCCCTTGCTATTCACACCACCCAGGACAATACTTGTATTTTGAGCTCAATTGTGGGTGTATTTCTGGAAGGTATTTTGACTTACTTAAGGCAGAAAGGCATGGGGAGGAGGCAGCCACAAGGGACAATCACAAACCTTGTCCTTTTAACAGGAGTCTAGAGGAAAGAGGACCTTCTCTGCAAATCACACTGGGTTTTGCAAAAGGAAAGTTTGCCTGTTCCAACTTGACAAATGAAACTGATACTTACATGTTCCTAAAGATGCCAACGCACTGAGATGAAACAGGGCACACGGCTTATTCCTGAGGGCCGCCACCAGGATAAAAGCACAGAGCAGGAGCACTCTGTTTATTGTCCACCATCAACAGATTCTGAAATTTCCATATGGAGCAGGCTTCCAGGGCTCTGTTAGTAATACAGGATACGCTGGTCAACTCAGTCACCCATGGAATTACAGTGTAGGGTATGGATGCCAGTATTTTAGACCCCAACCGAGCATAAAAAACACAAAGTAAAATTCAGTGTCAGCACAAAGTTGACAGCGAATGATTATAACAGCTTCGAAGCTTGAAAAAGAGTGTAAATAACTAGGATCCCCTGCGGGCTCACTCAGCCTGCATACATAACAACCGTGATGGACAGCCTCTGTGGTAAAGTCGGGGAAACGAGGCACTGGGAAGATGCAAAAATTCCGCCAGCAAAGAGCCTTAACTGTCACCTTTCTGACTAAATCAGCTACTTTCATATAGAGAGAGAAACAGAACAGTAGGCAGTGCCTTTAGAAGACCAATTGCCCCTTTGCCTAGGAAGCAGGAATGTTAATTATCGGCTTTTCTGTGGTTATCAAGGCGCAGCAACCCCACCAGCTTTTGCACATTGGGAACACTCTTCTCCTTGATCTTTAATCCTTGGCGCTTTTAGTCCACAAAAGACTGTTATTCAGAATAACTCTGCTTATTTATAGAATGCAAAAATAAAGGCTGAAAAGACCAGTCCGCCCTCCCCAACTGAACTATTAACTTATTAGATCGCTTTGACTCGACATTTAATAATCTTTGCTTCTTTTTTTTTTGTATGCTTATGCACACCACTGTGCACACGCATGCGCATGCACACACATACACACAAACCTGCATCCAACAATGGATGGGTTTCAAGTACTGAAAAATGAGAAGTATGTCATGGCATGTGGCCTCCAGCCTGGGGTAACAGACACCAGCTTTGTGAGTACACAGCCTCATCCTCACTTGTAGTTCAAAACTCAAAGGAGAAAAGAAAGCGGAAGGTCTTCTGCATATGCCTAGCTAGCACTCCACAGGTTTGTAATTCATTTACAAGATAATTAATCAATTAGCAAATGATCCCTTTCCCCTTTATTATTTGTGCTGCATAAGAATTGCATCTCCAAATGAAATGGCAAGCCACTTGTATTGAAACTTTGCCCTTCAAACACATTGGTCTTATTTATCTGAATTGAACAGATGCTTTGCAATGCCAGCCCATTGTAACTGGACTGTTTGCTATTAGAACCTGAGTAAGATTTAAGCTAAACAGAAGAGCATAAATATGACATCGTATAGACATTCAGAATGATCAACTGTGCTGTATCATTGCCAGCCATTGCTACTTATTCATATAGGAAAAGAGGGCAGAAATACACTTGACATTGCTAAAAGGGGAAATATAGTCACTGGAAGGAAAGGTGAAGATGAAATTTACACAGTTATTGGCTTTAGGGGACAAGTCTGGGGTCTTAAAATGCAATTAAATTGTTACAATATATACATTCTGTTTAGAGGCTCAATAATTTCCATTTCTTTCGGCATTCCATATTATAGCTGGCATGTCTTTGGAAAGCAAAGATATGACACAACACATGCTTAGGGACCAGGGTATTCACCAGGTCTCCCAGCTAACCATTACTAGAAAGAAGGCCTGAGCAACAATGGTATGATGAAATTCCCATCAGATCCATTGTGAAGTGATACTGATCAAGACAAGTTACCGCTGTACAACTGCTTTAACTTTCAGGGCCTCAGATTCCTCCTCTATTGTAAAATACACAAGTAGAATTGTGTGATTTGGGGCGGGTCCTTGCACAGATACTGTGCTAAGAATCTCTGCACCTTTCGTATTAACACTGATACCAGGTAGGATTATAGAAATCACATTCCCCTCGAGTAAGGGCATGGGTCTAAAAATATTTTAAAAGCAAAGAAGGAAGTCCCCAGATTTATATAAACATTTCAGCAGCCCAAGGAACAGAAAGTCTTTTTCTGCCACTGTGTTTGTTTGTTTTTTTTTAAGTCCACAATTATGTATTAAATTACTCTTGTGTACATGAACAACAAAGGCATTCTGGGTCCATTTGTACAGGTGAGAAAATGGGTCAGCTATGCAACACTGAACCCCAGGTGTACATATGGCAGGAAAATTCTGTCATCTACTGCTTCCATGGAGGACTTCTGGGACCGGTTCAGAGCCTCCACACAGTCACTTGCCAAGGCTTTAATAATAAAACAGCTACAAGGAAAACTTCCCTAACCCTTTCCTCTGCTGAGAAAGGCCTTAAGAATAAAAAGCATCTGAATGTTTTAAAAAGAACTGTCACACTTAGTAAATGAGAAAATTAGAGAAAGGTCAATTATAGTATAAATGAGTACCCTTAAAAACAAACAAACTGCAAGCCTTACTGTTCTTTTTATCTTTTTTTTAAAAAAGAATGGTCAAATGTGTACAGAAGTGAACTCTACTTAGCCATGTTGAGCAAAGCTGGATTTGTTTGCTCCCAGGAATAAAAAGCACAACAGTGAATCTTGGAGGCATTATTTCTTCACAGAATTAGCATAACACAGCACATCAGAGTATTAAAATTTAAAAAGGATTTCAAACTGTCCTGGTATCATCAGCACAGTCATGTCACAGATTTTTCTTTATTGTTTCGGCAAGCTAAGTGTAATTGTATCAATATTTTAATACTTGATGCATATTGCCAGTGATACATTGCTTGCATAAATAAAAAGTACCAATATTCAATTGTCAATGATATAATCACATACTCTACATCGTTATTATATCATGCATTATTTAATTACAATAATCAGAGTTGTTTGGAAGGTAAAACAAGATTAAAAAGATTTTGTTTTATTGGATCTATATATTTGATTTAAACTTTACATGTTAGCTTTACATTAAGAATTTATAAGGCAACAGTTCAAATGGTGCTATTATAAGAGTTTATTTCTTTTATAATTAGTACAGTACTCTTAAAGTACTCTGACTACAAGAGATAATATTTCAGTGTTTTAATGAGCTTTTTAAGTGTAATTGATGTAACAATCATTGAATTACACATTTCTACCTGAAGAATAATGAAGGAAACATTTTAATGAGAAATTTAATCATTATTAGCAAATGATCTACTAAACTGCCATTTGGTGACATTTAAAAGCTTAATAGCAGAAAACTATTTTCCTACACCTGAATCAACACCGATGGCGATTACTTTTCTGTTACTCTGATTTCCCAGGTTAACTTTCTAGTGTCACTAATTTATTTATAAATTTGAGAAAACTTTCTTTAACCCACAGTTGTCAGACCCTTCCAGAAAGTGTGGGGCTTGACACTTAGAGGGATAATTTAAATAAATTAGACCCTTTTCCAGCCTTCAGCAGTTTTCAGCATAAAAGGGTTCTTTCTTGTGAGTATTCATGCTTGCATCAGCTTGATTTTGATGAATGCCCTGTGAATTCCCTGATAGTACCTCAGACAGAGAGATCTTAGGCTGATGTCAACAAGGGTTTTAAAGCTCCCTCATTTCCAGAACACATCAGCATTCACAGGGAACAGACATGAGTAAGAGGAGCCTACTATGCAGTTTTGCCAACTTAAGGACTTGGATTTGACTGTTGTTTTTTGAGGACATTCCATGCCAGAGAGTGAGGTTAGAATGGAGACATCTAGGAACATGCACAACAACATATTTGGGGAGTATACATAGAATCACAAGATAATACTAGGTCGGCAGGATTTATGTAACCCTTTGAAGGTCAGGAGAGACAGAAGAAAACCTCAGCCTTCTAACTGAACTGTTGTAAAGTGCCAACCTGAAGTCAGTATGCGGGTTGGCATAGGCATAGCACCTGGGCAAAGACTAGTACACAAGACTTTGCTTGCATTTAGGATGATCTTCAAATCTTCACCAGGTACCCGTGGGCCTTGCTAATTCCATAAGGGCCAGTAATTTTTAGAACTCCTTACTGGAGTGTTGCTTCTCTGTGTGATTTGTGTGATGTGAGTAGTCAATCTAGAGGACAGAAAGGGCTTTAGATAGAAACACATTATTACATCTCCAAAGTACAGTGACATCTTGTACTTTTCTTTTTTTTTTAAGAGTGAGTTCTGACTTGGAGTCCTGGTAGTGAGTGAGCAGAGGGAGAAAGGAGAAAAGGCTACTTTTTGACTCACACAGTCTCCTGATGATCATCAGCAAGGTCCCTTTCAGCCCAGACATTCTGTGGTTAGCCCAGAGGCCAACTCTTTCCATCTCAGAATTCTCACAGCCTATATTTTTTCCTGTCTCTTAAAGAACTTGCCTTTTTCATATTGCATGCTGTTTATAGACTGATATTAATGCCTTCACCCCCCAAATTCATATGCTGAAATCCTAACCCCCACTGTGATACTAGGAGGTGAACCTTTTGGGAGGTGATTAGTTGGAGATCTTATGTATGGGATTTGCTGCCCTTATTAAAGAGACCCCAGGGTACTCCTTAATTATCCCCATCCCACCCAATGAGGACACAATGGGAAGACAGAAATGTGCAACCCCGAAGAGGATTCTCACCAGAACCTGACTGTGCTGCCACCCTGATCTCCGATTCCAGTCTCGAGAACTGTGAAAAATAAACTTCCGTTGTTTATAAATCACTCCATCTGTGGCGATTTGTTATATATAGCAATTCAACCTGACTAAAAGACATGCTCTCAAAAAGACCTTTAGAATTAAAAAAGAAACCATTCTCATTTTCCTCGCAAGTGAGGAGGCTAGAGTCTATCGCTGCCTTTCACAGCATATTGCTCATAGTTTACTGACAGCCCCAGTCCTGACAGCTTGTGCGGGGCACCGTGCCTGGGTGTCCAACTGCAGTCTTCTTTATGCTTTGGGATGAGCAGACAATGAAGTGAGCGTGTATTAGGTGACTTGCAAGGGCTAAAGAACTCAAGGAACTATTGATAGAATGTAAAGGGAAAACTGAAAAGCAAGACCTCAGGTTACTTTTTGGGTTGGGTGGTCATGATGCAGCAAGTGACGCTTGATATTGTTTATTACAAAAGATGCCATTGTCAAAATTCAAAAAAACAAGGCCAACCTTCACTTTTGAACTATATTTTAAAGGTTATTTGGAAATCTCTTCTTATATTGTGGTGAAATGCAAAATAGTGTTAGACCACTAATAAAGTGAATCTCTTCTGCTAATTACAATATGATAGTTGGCTATAAAGGTCGCCCATGTGTCACATCTATTTAGGATACAGGATGGTGCTGACAGACATTTATTAAAAAATTTATTTGACAATTACCCTTAAGATTTGAATATGATTTGTTCATAATATGTGTTTATAAAGAGACATGATAATTTTGGGTAACTTTCAAATTATAATTTAAATTTAAATAAGCACAGTTTTTCCAGATTCTCTACATCAGAGAGAAATAAAGATGGAACATTGGGGGAGCCAGGATGGCTCAGAAGATTAAGTGCTCACTTTGTAGCCCCGGGGACCAAGGATTGAATCCAAGCCCAGCCCATGTGGACCCATATGCTGAACTGGGGTGTGCTTCCCATGCAGGAGGTTCCCAGTTTGGTTCTCAGCACCCGGTTGGATCCCTGGCTCCAGGGGGCGTGCCTCCCATGTGGGAGGCCCCCAGCCCAGTTCCCGCCCTGCACAGGCCCTGCCCACCTGTGTGGAACAAAACCATGTTGAAAATTGATGACATACAACTAAGGAGACTGCTCTGGTCCCTCTCCCTTCTCTCTGTCTCTCTCTCTGTCTCTGTCAAGAACAATAACATAAATCTTAAAAAAAAAAGATGCGACATCAAGGAAAATAAAAGTTAATGTCAGGTTGAAAATATAAAGGGTATTTTCAGAACTAATCCTGTGTCAGGATTAGTTATTAGAAATTTTTACCAAAATATTTTTTAAAGATTTATTTTATTGTTTTCACAGAGAGAGAATCAAACTAGCCCCCCACCCCCCCACCTCCCCCCCACACACATGGGAAGCACATCACAGTTCAGCATATGGGTTCACACAGGCCAGGGCTGGGACTCAATCTTCAGACCCCACAGCTGCAAAGTGAGGGTTCAACCTGTTGAGCCATCCTGGCTTCCCCCCAAAATGTTATCATGATGGTGTTATTCAGTTGTTGTACTACTAGGTACTGAGGTACCCCAAAGCATGGACATATAAGCCACTAAGTTTTTATCAATATACAAATTTTTTTAATTACAGGTGAATTAAAGTAATGTCTCTCCAATAGAGCAATTTCACTAAGCTATTCATAAAGGAAGTGCAACTTGCTCCAAGGTAGAAAGAAAGAAAGAGGGGCGGAAAGGGAAGAAGAGAGGAAGATGGGGGGTGGGGGGGATTATAATGTGAAGCACTAAGGCAATGCAAAAGAAAAAATGGACTATTTTCTAGAATGTGGAAGAACTTTGCCTCCTTAAAACATAATAGGCAAGGAAACCCAGGGCAAGAAACTGCTCTACTCTAATAGCAACTCAGTGATAAAGGGCAACCACATGATTGCATCATATGGGTGGATGCAATATAATCCCTTCAAGGGTGCCATCAAATACTCCATAATTCAAACGTGCTCCACAGAGGCAAAAAGGCACGTGAATGAAAACAGGAGAAAACTAGAACAAAAATGAATTCAAATGAAAAGTACTATTCAAATAAAGCATCAGTACTCTTGTAAATATTTAATGATTCTCTTTTCCCTAATCACCTTGGTTTTTATCCATTGTATGAGAATCCAAAAGACTCTTAACTCTTCCAGTCTGCAAACCAGATATAAACAAATGCACTTTTAACAACACATTTCTAAAAGAATCCATCTAAAGGTTGGGAGAGCAGGAGATAAAAAACACAGTGCTGGTTAACAATGCCCCTCAGGGCAGCATCACATTGCTGCCAACAAAGGTGGTCAGTGACAAGTTCTCCCAACAGCTGCTAGGGCCTGATCCCAATTCAGGAGATCCTACCAATTACATAAAAGCTTATAAGGAAGATCAGAAAGCAGGTTCAATGAAGTGAGCCTCCCCTTCTTTTGGTGTCATTCAAGGAATATTTTTTCACACAAAAAAATGAAAGCCCTCTATGTCATCCCAGGTAAATAGAAGTCCAGTTCCAGCTTCAGATCTGTTTCATTGGTGCATCGCTGTCAGTTTTGATAAAATATTTGAAATGTGTGCACATACACCTATATTCCACGCACACACACTGTAAAGACCTGCTAATGTGCTTAAGATACACATAACCAACTCTTTTGGGGAGGAGGGTAAACTTCTATCCACTTATAGGTAAAAAGAATCATGATTCAGACATTCCTTACTCTTCAGCTGAAATTTTCTTACTCTCTTTATCTGAATTATTATTCCCTTCCCACCCCATCTCTGCCTCCTCCTGTCCATTTTCTTTTCCTTCAAGACAAGCCCAAATCTAATCTTACCAGTGAAGTATTTTGGTCATCCAAAACTGAAAAAGAACTTCCTTTTTTTTTTTTTTTGAAATACATAGTATGTGTGGTCTGTACAATTTATACATGTCGTGCACAACACAATACTTACAGCTTTGTGTCACTCACTGTTTCTTAAATATAGATCTTTTTTCTGTATAACTACATTATAAGATCCTAGAGGGAAAAGTCATGCCTTAGAGATATGGCAGGTTGGGTTCCAGACCACCGCAATAAAGCATGTATCACAATAAAGCAAGTCACCGTCTTTTTTGCTGGTGATGGATCTTGCTTTTAATATGTAAACACTGCAACATCTGAGATGCACAATGAAGTGAGGTAGTTAGGCCTGTATTTTGTAGCTGTTAAGCGGAAGGGACTCACTGACTACTATGAATGCCCCAACCTCAGTTTGTTTGTCTATAATTGTGAATAATACGAAGACATGCCTCATTGGGTTGTTGTGAGAATTAAATAAGAAAATGCACGTTGCAGAGTGCCTTGAACATAGAGAGCGTTCAATAGAAGTTAGTCGCTGCTGCCAATGTTTGTTACTCTGTGCAGGCGCCTCAGTGCCCAGTTCTGTTCCTTGCATGCCACATGTGCTTGGCGCTGATAGTTTTGATTACCTGATGAGTAGTCATCTATTCCTTTTGCCATGCAGTATCTATTTCTCATTTTGTTAATGGTTCCTTAATCTCTCTCTGGGAAAACTTGTCATCCCTCACTCATTAGCTCTTCTGACAACCTTGCCTCACCTAGATGGGCCTGGTATAAGCCCATCACTCCATCCGCCAGAGGGAAGTACCAGACCTGTGTCTAACAACCAACCTTCCTTTCCATTTTACTCTTGTCTAGGAGTCATTCTAGGAAGCCATGTAAGCTTGTAAAAACAATCACAATCCTGGTGTAGTTTTGGCAAACCCCAAGTTGCTCGGAAAACACCACAATGCTTCTCTAGCCCTTAACTCTGGGAAAGCAGACAGTTTAAGGGCTTGTCCAGCTGACCCTCCTATTGGTAGGCTCTGCCATTTCACTATCACTGGAAATTCATCATTAATCATTTCCAAGAGGGTGCCTAGTAAAGGGAGTGTTTGAGGAGTCGTTGGAGTTCCATTTGAACCGAACGTGTGTTTATCTGAGAACTCGGGCACATTGAGGTATGCTGACGCACTGGTGGTACACATTTCCTTCCAGTATATTTACCTGAAGAATCAGGTCCTACTGGGAAAGGAAAGATGTGTTTGTTTTGGAGCAGCGAACTATATCCATGGAAGGGTTCCTCTGCCAAGGAGAACAACTGAACCCCAGTACTATGTGGCTACTTTATCCCCCATGAGCACTAGCCACATGGGCTCCAGTCACAGGGGCTGTTTCCTTTGTAGTTCTGTGACTAACTCTTGCTTTCCTCCACTTGTCCTCCATGTAGCAGCTCAAATGTTACTTCCTTTGAATCCTGGGGTGAGATGACTGCAACAGGGAAGTGGGCAAAAACAAAGAATGACTTCATAAAACCCCACTGAGTTATTCAGAGTTCAAGAAGTCAGCAGCAGTGGTAACAACAGCCCTTATCCTGAATAATGCTTCCCCTGGCAAGGGGCATGGGGAATCTTGGCACAGGTATTGTTTGGCATCAGCTGTCATGGGCTGGGGGATGCCTTCAAGAGACGAAGCCGCCCAGTCTGGGTGCTTAGGGTACATATCATGGTACTCTAGACATCAGACATGGGAGGGTGGAATCCTTTATCAATGAGCATAAATGCTGTCCTGTTTAGACACACCAGTGAACAATCAACCTTTAGTAGTGGCAGGAGACACAATCATAGAAACAGAAGTGGAGGAGAAAGAGAAAGACCTCTTATACTAAGAGGACTAGTTCGAGAAGCATAAAATGAAAGTACCCTGCACCAAACATGTGATGAAGCCAAAGTCATCATAAAGCATCTAGGGAAGGAATGCAGAAAATAGTCTTCAGTGACTATTACGGTGCTTCTGTTCTCCCTTTGGACAGTCAACGCGTCTGAGTCTTGAGTTACATAAGCCTGAAAAAGCAGCATGCTTGAATATGTTAGAGGCATGGCTCTGCTGGCCCTGAAGTGAAAACATTAATTTTTCAGAAAAAAAAATGTGCTTCTTTCCCCCTTTTTCAAACCTGACATCCATTTCGATGTTAACAACCTAAAGCCTTTCAAAGCACGGCGTGAGGACTTAATGCTGTCTTTCCTAATTGCTGAAACTTTAATTGAAAATGTTTGGTCCTAAGATCTGCAGATCAGTCATACAAAAGTGAGCAACACATTTAAAAGGCAAATGATCCTGTGAAATGTCAGGCCCTGGAACAATTTTGGAACTACAGTTGGCAAAATGTGACAAAAATAGGTTCTGCATATAAGAAGTAAAACTTATCACCAAGTCCTCATCACTTTATACACTATTCTTGTAGCCTTAGTTTAGTTGCTTATCTTTCAAATCGAAGCCAGTGGTCTGTTAAGAAACACCTTTACCTATTTTCTTGGCATGACATTTTATTATAGGAGCATAGTATTCAGATGGTCTATATATGGTTTTGGCCCTAAGAGCTACAAATTTCGGCTAAGAATGCTGGGCGGGGTGGGGGTAGGGAGTAGTTTGTACTACAGAGGCTTTTCTTGTATATCCCACTGATGCCAGGGACCACCGAATGCTCATTTCTAGCAAACGCATGGAGGTCATCGAGATTGAGAAAGTTGTTGGCCTATCAGTATTCATAGATCAAAACAGAAAATTCAGACTTTGGGTCCTGGATCTTATTACTCATCAAGATATTAAGTGAACAACAAGAATAGTCACTTGTCATTGCTTCTAAACAAGACTGAGTAAAAGGGACCGCATTTAACTTCTGCCTGGAAAAAAAACCCAAAACTGATATAATATTTCAATCATTTTATTGAAAATAAAATTTTCTATAAACAGTAGATAATAATAATGGTTTTTAAGACAATAGACATCAGACAGTGGATGTGATTCCGAAGCAATGGATAGAAATGAGGTGAGATCTACAATTGTCATAAACATAGGTTTTGAGGGAGTTTCCAGGCTATGGAAGAGGAAGAGGGGATGCCAGCAGAACATAGCTGAATCCTCAGTTGAGGAGACAGAACTGTGTATGGAGAGACATAGGCAGCTAGCACTTCTAAGACAGAGTACTAGAGAAGAGAGAGCTGGACAGCGGAAGAACACGGCAGGTCCACAGAGGGATCCCTTGAGTATATAGCAGAATAGTTATCCACACAAGCCTTTGGTGAATACCCTGGGAAAAGAAGCAACTGAAAGGCTGAGAAAAAATACCGCCTCATGCCCACACATAGCTGGAAGAGTGCCTCTCGCCACGAGCAAGACTGAAAACATGATCCTTCACAGAGCACTGTGAAAAGTGCACAGAAGTTTCTTCCTTCACTAGTGGAATGTAGCTAGCCCCAGGCAAACACTGCTCTGGACCCACTTAACGCATTTCC
>PVKE010008467.1:0-47638 GCA_004027555.1 Craseonycteris thonglongyai | reverse complement strand
GGGGGGGGGGGGGGGGGGGGGGGGGGGAGATTTAAGATGAAAATTACTTATACAGAAACTCCCTTAAGAAATATTGTAGGAGACATTTATATTACTGGGAAACTATGGGAACCACCTAAAGAAAAACATCAAAGAATATAGGTTTTTTCAGACTACTCCCAGGCCTAAGGTCAAGAGGGCAACTCAGAGACAGCTCAGACCTTACCATTGCAGGTGGTGCAGTCAGGTGTCTTACCATAGAGACAGCTATGAAAAATACAGATCTCAAGAGGAGAGAGGGCGCTAAACAGGCAGACAACGACAGAGTTAAAATAGAGACATAGTGGCTACCTGCCCTCTGCTTGAGCCTTGCTTGAGTTTAAGAACTATAAGATTTATGATTATATAGTGAAACAATAATAGGACAGGACACAGAACTTCATAGAGAATGATTAACAGAATTCTAGAAAATAATAATAGACTAACCTTTAGTTAGGACATAAGAATAGAATAAGTTTAAGACAATATGTTAAGGAAGTTGGCAATAGAAATTAAAACTAAAAGAATAGATCATAGTCAGAACCAGGATATTGAAATATAACCCTAAATGAAGGGGCTTATGACGAAATCAGGATATTAAATTGTAACCACAAACAAAGGGGCTTATGTAATCTTGGGGTATAAATACAGTGTAAAAAAGAAAAAGAAACGAGGTTGGATTGTTGATCATGCACGCTGCATAAGGAGCTGCCTCTGTTTTCTTTCTCCCCCACACCGATGCCGTCCACACCTTTGGGGACCTCGACCTTCTGGAGCTGGACTCCCGCAAGCTTCCCTTCCTAACTTGCTCTACTCCCTAAACTGATTTTTTTCCTCATAGGTTTGACTACACATCAAGTGTGTAATGAAAATCAGTGGACCTATGAGCCATTCAATTTGGGATTACTGTATACTTTATAGGAGGAGTTGGTTTTTTTTTTGAAGAGGATCACTTCCCATGCTTACCTCCTGGTTTTACTCGATACCAGCTTTCTGTGCTTCCGTTTCCTGATAAGTAAAATGGAGTATCACTATGGTTCATAGTTTATGAATTATGCAGATATGGTCAATTGCCATGTGTATTCATTGTTGGATGACCTAAAACATTGGAGAAATACGTATCCATTCCTTGCATGTAGTGGGGGTAAGTTGATGGGTTGGACAGTGTGGGCCCTGCTAGGATTGCCTTCAGGTTCCTTTGGGCACTCTGGCAAGTAGCTGGAGCATGGACGGAAGTTTGTAGGACAGCATGGGTAGTTCACAAACAGCTGAAAGTGTGGGCTGCTGACACTTCCAATCTGCTTGCAAGACTTATCCCATGCCCCATCCTCCCTCAAATATTGAGGCTGGTATTCAGTTTTTAAAGGAAAATCTGATTATTTGGGAGGTCTATGTCTTACCACGTTCAGGTAGTTTTTAACTTTTCAAAGCAGACCCTATCTGCCCTAGAGAAGAAGTAAATAAAAGTGTTTACAACAAAGGTGAGTCCTCTCCCTACCCCACCCCAATAGAGCTCCAGTTTCAGAGGGTACAGCAAACAGGAGAGGGAAAAACAGTGGAATGAGGGGAAGAGGAGAGAGGAGAGGCTGCGTTTGAGTTGGCAGCAATAGACCTGGGAGCTGGGATGAGAAAAACAGCTGGAAGAACAGATCCTTGTGTTGGCAATGAGAACCATGGGCTGGGGCATGCAAGTCAGGAGGAGTTGGGCCTGGGGACAGCTTCTCAGATAATAGGTAATCCCTCATGAAATGGAATGTCAGAGGACAAATACGTGTCGTCTTTGGGTTCCATTGGGGTCCGTGGTCTCCAGACTTGGTGGGTGGGAGAGCCGAGGGAATGAGCCTAAGAGGACAGGCATGTTTAGTGGACGTTTAAAAACGTTTTCCATGACTATTTTATAGTTCTATGAATTTTAGCAGAAAATAGATTTGTATTCTGGCTACCACAACCAGGATATAGAACAAGCAGTTCTTTAATCAACATTTCAAAGGGAAAGTACTGTAATATATTAAGATAACATATGTGTGTGCTCTCTTCATTTAAGCGTTATTTTAGAAAGTTTTGGTTTATTTTCTAGCACTTTGATTTTTAAAATGTTTTTCTAATGTAATAAAGTTTTTATGATATTAATGAAATGAATATGCTGCATTCCATGGACTATAAAATTTCACCTGTTAACATCTCTGAAACTGGGATGTATCTTATCTTTTATGATTCAGAGAGATTAATGAGAATACCAAGCATAATGCTATACTAATGCTTGATGGTGTAACACGTGCACTCATTTCTGTGTCATCATTTGTTTCTGGCATCATTGAATCTAAGGCTTTTTAGTAGAGGAGGTGATTTGGAGATGTGGAAAGTGTGAACTGCTTTCAAAGAGTTGTATTGGTGAGTCAGGGAAATGCACGAGGAATTGTGATTCAATGTGATAAGCACTATTATAGAGCAATGGGTAATGGGGTTCAGAGACTACAATACTAATTCCCAGAGGAGCGAGTCTTTGAGCTGCATTATAAAGGACAAGTAGGACAATTCACCTAAACAGAAGGAGTTGGGTAAGAGTGGGGAGGAGAGGTCCCAGAACTAATCCTGAGAGAGGCTGCTGGTTAATAAAAGTGGAG
Organism: Craseonycteris thonglongyai; assembly: GCA_004027555.1. NCBI lineage: Eukaryota > Metazoa > Chordata > Mammalia > Chiroptera > Craseonycteridae > Craseonycteris > Craseonycteris thonglongyai. Next base: position 44,996 of record PVKE010008467.1, on the reverse strand, counting down.
TGAAAGGGCAAATGGAGAGTTTAGGTCATAAGCTTTGTTATGAGGCAGATTGCTGAAGGCCTTTCATTTCATGTTCAACACTTTGATCTTAATTTTGAAGGCAAATGGGAGCTTTTGGAAGATTTTTATGTTGAGGATTATGAAAGGATCCACATTAGGAAGATGATAAGCAGAAGGAAGAGAATGAATTGGAGGTTTCGGGGAAAAACAGGAGTCAGGAGAATGGTTAGTAGGTTGGAGCAGTGAAACCCACGAGAAATTATGAGAGTTTGAAGTAAGGCAGTGGCGGTGAAGATGGAAAGGAGAGGACAAGTTCTAGTGATACTTGGGAGGTTGAACTGACAATGTGATCAGGACAATGTCAGGTGCGAGGAGAGGCTGGAATTGAGGATGAGTCCTAGATCTCTGGTTTGGATGGATGGTGGTGCCGTTTGACTAGAAAGAGCTGGTTTAGGAAGAAAATTATTTCAGTTTTGGCTTTGCGGAGCTTGCAGTGCCAGAGACTGTTGTATGGACAGAATCTTGGGTTTGAAATGAGAGGATTTCTGAGTTATTGATGGTGCCATCAGGGAGCGTGTGGGAATGAGGAGAAGAATGCCAAGGACAGAGCCCTCGAGCACACCCATCCACACAGGGTGGGAGCAGGACAGGGGGCAAAGAGAAGCAGGAGGGTGGGGTGCATTCTATGGAAGCAAAGGGGAGTTTAAGAAGGGAGTGGGCAACAGTATGCCCTGGAGGCTCGGACAGGAGAGGGCCTGACGTGTCCATTCAGTTTGTAACTGGGAAGTCAATGCTGTATTGTTGAGAGCAATTTCAGTGGAATGGGCAGCTGCTGGCTTGTAATGATTTGGAGTGTCAATTCAAGGTAGAAATTGCAATAAAAAGTGTAGCCTACCTTTGCAAGAAACTCGGCTGTAAAAGAACAGAAGGAGTTTTAAGTGGCTATTTCTTTGATTGTTGGGTTAATGCTTTTATAAAGGTCTCTTCATTAATGTATTTTTTTACTTGCGGAGCAGAACATTCTCAGACTCTGGGATTCTTTAATTTCCTTGAAGTGGCACTTCTTGCTTTTTGTTCATGATTTAACCACTATAAAAATGTCCAGTTATAGCCTGCTGCAGGAACATAAGTTCTGCTCTTATCATGGAATGCTTGCTCAGGCCATTACCTTTGAAGTTCTTTGATACATTAAAAAAACGAAACAAAAACACCACCAACAACAAGTTGAGAAATCAAAATACTAAAGAGATTTGGCCTGTTTACAAGAAAGTAAAAGATAATGAGAATACATAACTTTATAAGCTTAGATTATGCTTAATTGCAAATGACTGTGAAAATTTTTCCTTCTTTATTGTCTTTGAAACATGGGTTAAAAATGAGAATGCTTGCAGGTATTGTGTGTCCTGGAATTGCATTGAATCAGAGTTGGTGAGCATTAGAACAAATAAATCCAAAACAGCTTGTGATTTGGTTTTATAGACACACATTCATAAATTGGATTTAGGCAGTAATTTCAGAAAAGCATACACAGGAGAATCATTTGCTGTATATTCATTTATTCTGCAAAGATTTAGTGAGTACCCAGATGTTCAAGCCTCTGCTAGATGCTGTAGGGGGAGGGGTAAGAGGATTTAAATAATGCTGCTTACACTTGATAGAAGAGGAGAGGTCCTTTAAGAGGTGTGCATGATGGGTCAAAAAAGGGAAAGGGCCTTCTGATGGGTAATCAGGGAAGCTTCTTAGAAGAGGTGGCATTTGAGTTGTTGCTGAGAGACAGAAGTTCATTCTCTTTGATTAGTCTGTTTTCATGTGACACCCTTGACCATTCTCTTGAAACTGTTCCTTCATTTGCATTTTCAATGCTCTGTGATCTAGCACCACCTCCTATCCCTGTGTTCCCTGTCATAATGTTTTGTGATCCTGTATCTCCTAGGTCCTCTCTTCCTTCTCTTCTTCCTAAGAGGTGTTATTTAAAGCTGTAGCTTTGAGTATTGTCTGGACAGATAACTCTAAATCCAGAGCTTTAGCCTAATCTGTCTCATCTTCCATTCTGTATTTCCAGCTCCTCACACTAGCAGCTCACATAGAACTTGTCTTAATCTGAACTCTTCCCCTGCAATGTATATCCTTTTCCCTTCCCTTCCCTTCCCTTCCCTTCCCTTCCCTTCCCTTCCCGCAATGACTGTTGAGTACCCACTATGTGCTAGATGCTAATTTTGTCTTGGTTTCCAGTGCTTAGAGTCTCAGTGTCATTTTTGTCATAACTCCTTTACCACTCATGTCTAAATAATCATTTTTACTTCTCTTCATTCTTTCCAATATGTTTAAGAATCTTTTTAGTCCTTTCTACTAATCATTCCCACTATCTATATGTGTGGAGCACTGCAGTGTTTTTCGAAATGTTGGTCACCACCTTCTTTCTCCATTGTTAGCATCACCATTGCTTACTGAGTGTCTACCATGTTCAGACTGTTGTGAAAATCGGGTGACACTGAGATGACCCTGGCACTAGGAATATCTTGAAAAATCAAGCTGAGCAGATGGCCAGCTCTTTGCTGCATCTAGCAAAGAGCTCTTCTCACTGTTGGTTTTTATTTATTTTCCATTGATAGGATTACATATGTGATAACAATTATCAAAACACATAATCAAGAAAACACAGAAACAGGAGTATATTCTGTTCCCGTAAAAACAAAATTAAGAGAGTTTAAGATTCCCTTTAAGCTTCCTAAAAAGTTCTCCAGCATTCCTTTTTGCTTCAGCACAAACTTCCCTAGAATGAATTCCTCATTCCAAGACCCTGTTCCCCTAATCAGGAAGTACTTGTCCTTCCTTTTATATTTAGATACCCTTCTTCTTTCAGGTTCCTTGAGGCTCATTTACACGATCTTGTCACAATTAGCCAGCCCTGTTTTCAGGGCTGTCTTCTATGTGTCAGACAGCATTCCAAGACTCAAGTCACATAGCTTTTAACTTTCTCTAATTCCTTTTCTCTACAGACTGTTGCTAGGATGCCATGTTCTATACATTGAAACATTGAATAGTGGGGGAAAATAAAACTGACTGAAATCTTATCCATCATCAACTGTAAGGTGATGAGCCCAGGTGGGGACTCAGCCATGCAGAGTGAGGTTGGAGGTAGCGGGAGGAAGTAGAATTCATGGTCTGGAAAGATCTCTAAGGCATTTGGAGAAGATGTTTTTGGGGTATGGCAGTATTTAGTAGTAGATGGGGGCCCTGTGGTAACCATGTGAGGGGTGGAAGTCCCCTAGTGTGGTAGGACACCTGTGAGTTGAAAAGCTCAGTTGGGACTGGGCTCTGATGGATCTAATAGGCCAGCAGAAGTCTGAGCTTTATTATGTAAAAAAATGATGATGCGGAGAGGAAACACAGAATTGGGGAGGGTGTGATGTATGAAAAATGCTTTTTAAAGAGAAGTTGTTTTGTATTTGTAGGATGTCTTTGAAGGGTAGGGAAATGAATTAGGAGACCTTGAAGAAATCTGCTGTGACATTTTGTTTTTTTTTTTAATTCATTCAAACATGGGGGCATTCAGATGAAGTCTCTAAATCACAGCTTTGGTCATATCATTCTCCTGCTCAAATGCCTGTGGTGGTTCCCTCCTGTGCCTTAAGGAGTAGTTCTTTCCCTGGCTTTGGGGTGCCCAGCCTTCTAGCACTGTCTGCATTTTCTCCCTTTCAGGAACCAACCATTGGCTCTCACACGAATTTTCCATTTTCTCCACTACTTGGGGGAATTTTGATAATTAGCATTTCACCCAGCCTTCAGCAGACTCATAATTCATGGGTCTCTCAGCTGAAAGTGCTCTCATTCCCTCCCCCAACTTACTGTCTGTATTGTTCATCTGGATTCATCAATAACTGACATGGATTCTTCTGTAGCTGCTGAAATGATTAATTAGTGTGCAGATTGTTTATATATGTCTTTGTTTTATTTCTCCAACAGTCTGTAGCCTCCTTAAGGGCTAGCACCATGCTTATTTTTGTAGGTGGCTATAGCCCATATATTTGCATCCAGTACTGCCCCATCCATGTCATTTGAACATGATAATATTCACGGACCTTTGATTTTATTTTAACTTTCCCAAACAACCAGGCAGATTATACAATGCTTGGGGCCTAGAGGGATAACATATTTGGGGATCCCAGTTTTCACCAGGGTGGTGGGCATTGCATTGGTAGATTCAGGAAGACTTTGTTTCTTCTAGTCTTGTCCCCTTCTATGGGTGGGTTTTCGATAACCATAGGTGGAGCATCTTTGTTTTCCTGATTTATGCTGGGCATTGGGTCCCCAGCTCCCCTGATAAAGAAGTCCTTTTTCCAAAGGGATTAATCTAATTTGATTTTTGTGCCTTGAGACAACTGTCCCTTAAAACCAGGACACAATGTCAGTTAAGTTATACTTTTTGACCCCAACTATCCAGAAATAGCTTAAAAATGGATGCTTATACTTTGCTGCTAAGAAGGTCAAAAGACTGCTGAAACTAAATTAGCATTTTATGGATCAGAGAAGTAATTGCAAGCATAGGCTAAGGGACACTAAAGGCTAGAAAACTTCAGCAGGGGTGTAAGGCACCTGCTTTTTAGATAAAAGTGATACAGCCTGAAGATTCTAGGGTCGTTTTCTTCCCACCTCCAGGGGTTGCAAGCTTGTAGGCGTGAGAAGTAATGGCAAAGTGGGTGTGGGATGGCTTTAAGTTTTTTAGAGACTAGTATACCAGTTCGCCAGTAATGTTAAACTATTAATTTCTAAGGGGTTGATAGATAATTGGGACTGTAGGTTGGATGAATCTTGCCAATATGTTATGTATGCAAAGACAGGGACAAAAATTAATAAGGTAAGAAAGGGAGCTGATAGGATATTCAAAAGAGGAAGCAATTTTAAGCTCCCTCAGCTAGTATAGAAGCACTTATGTGGAAACAGCTGACCTAATTAGAGAACATCTTTGCCTATTCATTAAACTAATTATTCTAAGGAATTCTGCTAGGCAACACTTAGTCTAGTTCTAATTATTGTATGCCCTTGAAAACAATACACTGCGCTTTCAGAATAAAATTCTATAATTTAGACACATACACATGGTTTACTCAGACATATCCTCAAATTAGAGTAGGGTAGTAATAAGGAATTACACTTTGGTTTTTATGGAAAAGGTTTATCTACTTCTTCACATAGAGATTATACTGAATTATTAAATAATGTATGTTTAGATCTGAGCACTTCTTGGAGATCATTATTTAAATATAAGGATTTTTTTCTTTAAGGTTACCTTTTGGAATACCTTGGATCTTAAATGTAGTTTTGTTTTTTGTGGTGGTTTTTTGTTTATTTTTTATTTTTTTGGTAGAGAATGAACATAAGATTTAAGACAGCGATAAAACTTTTGTGTCATAAACTAAGACATCATGTTCAAATAGCAGCCATCATTCCTGCGGTTGCTCTACCTGGGACTCCCACTTTATCATGCAGAGCTTTTTAGAATCTCAACCAGAACACTGGTTAAGACGTGTAATAACAGCCCATACTGTCTACCTGGCGGTCTGCAGATGACAACAGTTACGTAGACAAGGGAGCTGACCTAAAACAGTGGTGCTGTCAAAACAATGGGAAGTTGGCTGGCTCTTTACCAGCCTTTGGATGGGGCCGGAGGCTTCAGTCTTAGGAGCACTACTTCAGCAGCCAGTTCCTGGGCTCAAAGCTTCCACCCAACACTGTGATCTAGGCATTCTCCAGCTGGGTCACCTGGGACAAGTTACTTAAAGCTCTGTGCTTCAGTTTCCTTATCTGTCTATAAATGGGGCTAACAATAGCTGCCACCCCCAAGGGCTGTTGTGAGGAGTACATGAGTTGCTCCATGTGAAGTGCTCCTGCATAGTAAGGGCTTCATTCACTCATCTATCCATTTATTCATTTATTCTTTTATTTCCCTATGTATTGTGCACTCACTGTTCTGGGCCCTGCTGTGGAGGTTGGCATTTGAGGTACAGCAGTCATATAGATAAGGTCCCTGTCCTGTAGGAGCCTATATTCTAGGGGAACAGAACAGGTCATAAATAAGTAAACCAATGAACAAGTCCAGGTACTAGTAAGCGTAGAAAGACCAAAGATAGGGAAATATAAGAGAGTGACTTGGTTATGGGGAGAGAGTTCAGCATTGGCTATGGTGGGCTGGAGTGTCTTCTGAGGAGGTGATGTTTGAGCTGAGATCTGAATGACAAAATAAATGGCAGCTCTCATTAAAATTGTTTTTCTTTGTGTTAGTGGCTCGCTCCATATTCTTTTTTAAAAAAGATTTGTTTCTGACAGAGACAGACAGAGACAGAGAGAAGGGGGAGGGCCCAGAGCAGTCTCCATAGTTGTACAACGTCAGTTTTTGACATGGTTTCATTCTACACAGGTGGGTGGGGGGCGTGCAGGGTGGGGACCAGGCCCGGGGCCTCCCGCACGGGAGGCACGCCCCCATGGCTGAGGGCTGAACCCGGGGCCTCTCATATGGGAAGCTCGCCCCGGCGAGAACTGAACTGGGGGCCTCCCGCATGGGAAGCACCCAATTCAGCCAGGATTCAATCCTCAATCCCCAGGGCTGAAAAGTGAGCGCTTAACCCGCTGAGCCATCCCGGCCTCCCCTCTTTCCATAGGCTTATTTGAAATTCTCTGAACGTCTGTGCGAATCCTTTCCAGCAGGACACCCCCGGAGTCCCTTCCACTAGCGCACCACAGTGTCCAACACAAGTCTTTGTCAGCTCTCAGAGCTCGCCTTCCCCCAACCTCATCTTGACAGGACCCAGATCTGCTCACCCCTGGGCCTCTCTGCCTTGGTTCCAGCCGGGTGCTCGGCCACCTGGTTGTGCCTCAGGTTTGGGCAGAGCCTGACTCTGTTGTTGCCTGCCGACAGGAAGTACAGGACGGGGTTGAGGCAGCTGCTCGCGCTCACCAGGGGCCTCCAGATCTTGTAGGCCACGCTGGCCACCATCAACAGCTGGCAGTCCTGGGACGTCAGGAAGCGGAGCGTCAGGTAGAGGGAGCGTGTGACGTGGAAGGGCACGAAGCAGAGGGTGAAGAGGCTGCACACCAGCAGGATGGTGCGGATGGCCTTGGTGCGGGCGGTGTTGCCCGTCCTCACGAGCGTCTCTGGGGGCTTGCTGAGGCTCCTGACCATCAGAGAGTAGCAGGCCAAGATGACCACGAAGGGGAAGACAAAACCGGACAGCATCAGAACCATGCCGTAGGCAAAAAACTGCTGAAAGTGCTCCGGGCTGCTCATGTCGTAGCACACCAAGTGGCCGTGCTTGTAGCCCGTTTGCGAGAAGCTCAGCGTGGGCAGCAGCTGCAGAACCACCAGGGCCCAGGTGGCGGCCGCGCCCCGAAGGCCGTGCCGGCGGGTCCGGTAGGGCAGGGAGCGGACGGGGTGGCACACGCCCAGGAAGCGGTGCACGGAGATGCAGGTCAGCAGCAGGATGCTGCCGTAGAGGTTGGTGTAGAACAGGAAGCGGACTAGCCTGCAGAGCGCCTCCCCGAAGGGCCACCTGTCCCCCAGGGCGTAGGTGACGATGAGGAAGGGCAGTGTCAGCACGTAGAGCAGGTCGGCCACCATCAGGTTCGCCAGGTAGATGGTGGTACAGCCCCAGCGCTTGGTTTGGCACCAGGAGAGCCACAAGACAGTGCCATTCAGGGGCAGCCCGAGCACGAAGATGACACTGTAGGTCAGAGAGAGGTAGGTTTTCTTGTAGTCCTCAGACAACTGGCAGGGCCCCCGTTCCTTGGAGGCGTTCGCATCCAGCTTCTCCATCTCCGGGGAGGCTCCCTCCGGATGCCCAGCTGCTCAGCTTCTGGCAGAAAACAAGAAGGTCAGCAGCACATCGTGACCTCAGCTGGGTGTTAGCCTCTGCCCTGACCTGGCAATCAACTCTGTGCGGTCTCTATGGCTCAGCTCTCTGCCTGAGTCAGGCCAGAGTCATTTCTTGACAGAGAGCAGCTCCAGAAAAAGGGAATTAAACCCGGGGGCAAAGCAGGCTTCCACATGAGGGCTTCTAGACTTACCAGGTCCAAAGCGCTGGGCCTATCCTGACTGTGTGCTCTGCTCCAGGCTGGGTGGTGATGGGAAGCTCAGTACACATGGTGGCAGGTCGGTGCTGCTGTCATTTAAACAGGGCGCACACGACCCCCTGTGCTAGGACTCCTCCTCTGGGTAGAATCCTTTGCATAGAGTCAGGAAATCTCCAGGCTGAGCCACTGTCGCCTTCCCAGGGGTCGGTAATGCCCACCATCTGGTTCTAATCCCACCTGCCATGGTGGAAAAGCAAGTGATCCCGGGGGTTAGGGAGGATTAGGGAAAGCACAGGTTTTGCCTACAGGCTCTGCTGGAGGGTTTTGATTTGTATCTCTTTCAGGATTTATTAACTGCGGATTTGAATGCTGAGGCTGATTTGCTTATTAACTATCTCAGCATCCCGAACAGCCAAGAAAACAAATCTGAGCCGTGAAGCCAGGTGCAGCCTCTTCCTTCTTCCCACCCTTGCTGACAGGGCAGATCCCATAGGCAGATCCACATAACTGAGAAAGTGGTGTGGGGAACCTGCAGGTTTTTGTCACATTGGGAAATCAGTGGGCCCGTCAGCCAATCAGCATGGAGCCTGCAGGGATGGACAGCAGTTTATTTCTAGCGCTTAACATTTAGAAATACAGAGCAGTAAGATAGGGAATTTTCAGACTAAAACAAAAGGAACAGACACCTCATTCACTCATTCATCAGGCACTTATTGAGCATCTGCTGAGTCATGCAAAGATGAATAAAACACAGCCCTTGTCCCCCAGGATCTCATAGTCTCATGGGGAAGACAGGCGAGGAGGCAGCTAACTGATAGTGTGAGAGATGGGCAACAGAATGCTGCGAAAACCAGCGCGATGCATTAGCGCGCCCCTGAGCTGCTTTGACTGGGCTGGGAGGACAAACGGGAGCTTGCGAGGCCGAGAAGGGGAAGGTGTTCCTGGCAGGCAGCATGTGCAAGGGGCTGGGGTTGAAGGGCACTGTGTGTCGGGATAGGAGAGCCAGCGGAGGGGCCGGATATCAAGGAAACCAGCACAAGGAGGATAGGAGAGAGCTGTGTCTGAGGAGAGTAAGTGGCAGCAGCACAGAGCTGGGCCTGGAGCAGGTAGAATATAAGGGTGGGCCGGTGAGAGCCGCTCAGTACCCCAAGCGAGGCCATGCAGGGTGACGAAGAGTTGGGCTCTGAGCACAGAGGCTCCGCAGAGGAGGCTTGGAGGGTGTCCCTGAGACCAGCGGGGTGGTGAGTCCAGCGCCTGACCTGGTGCCCGAAGCTTGAAGGCCAGGACAGGTGTTCTGAGGTTGTAGGGACGGTGGCCCTCTGTTCTGTGGCCTGCCAAGGAGCTTGGCACCTCGGCTCCTGGCTTTCCAATGCACCCAACTCGGAGAGCAAAGCGTTTTGGCTGGGTGAGTCACAGCAATGTCGTTTTCACCCATTTTTGTTCCCTGTAATCTTTCGCGTGGGAGGCTGGCGAGGGCTTAGGTTTTTCTAGTGAAGCCACCTTCCCAGCTCAGTGTGGGCTCTCAGAGGGAAGCCAGAGAGGGAACAAGCTTGGTTTAGCCCTGGCTGGGCCCTCAGGTTCACACCGTGGCCTTTAATCCGCAAGACAACCTTGGGGATGAAGCATTATTACTCTCTTTCAAGGAGGAGGGTCAGGGAAGACACCGCTGCGGGGCCGCTACGCCCTCTCATCTAGCCGGTATGCAGCGTGGGTGTCTGTCCCCGTCTGGTGTGCTGCGGTGGTGTGGCTCTGCCAGGGACCACTAAGGACAGTCTGAATGAAGTCACCTTATCTCTCAGCCACGGTCTTCTCTGCTGTAGAATGGGACAGACTCTCTGGTGAGGTAGCTCTGAGAATCAGTGCGGAGAGAGGCATGGTCCCCACAGGCCTGCTGCAAGTGAGCTGGCCGACACAGTTCAGTTCCCTTCCTAGCCCTGCTCTCCCTCGTCTAGAAGTAGGGTGCTCTGGAAAGCCGAGCTTTTTGGTTTATCGAGGAGGCTGGGAGGGCAAGTGTGGCTTTGCTACCTGAAAGCTGGACGAGGTCCCTGTTCTTCCTGGCTGATGCCTTCTGCTGTGGACTGCTTGTGTCCCACATAAACTCAGAAGTTGAGCCCCTCGCCCCCATTGTGACTGCACTGTGACTGACCATAGTGAGGAAGTACACAATCATATGAGGTGATAAGAGGGCTCCTGTTCTGATAGAATCAGTATCTTTGTAATAAAACGCAGCTGAGAGCTTGTTCTCTTTCTCATGGGAGGTGACAGTGAGAAGGTGGCCTGACAGCCAGGAAGAGTTCTTACCAGGAACTAAACCCTGCAGTTCTTGATCTTAGACCTCCCAGGCTCCAGGACTTGTGCGAAGTCCATTGCTGTTGCTTCAGCCACCCACTCCGTGGTATTCTGTCACAGAGCTTGAGTAGACCACAGTACCTTCCACACACTTCCAGGCCTAGCCAGTCTGAAGGGACAGCTTTCTAAGTGAGAGGAGGGCCACCCTTAGTCAAGGTTTACGTGTAGGAGAACTACACCATGTTCAGAAGCGTGTGTCCCTGAGGCTGCTACTACCAAGAAAGGAAGAGGGAGAACAACTCAGGCCATGAAGGGCTCATTCACTTGCTAAAGCCGTGACCACGCTGACCACCTCACCCGCTTTGAGGCCTCTCTCCTCGAGCCTCTGTCACCCCCTGACTGTGCTCTTGCCTCCCTAGAACCACTGGTTGTCTCCATTCACTGGGATGCAGAATTGAACGACCATGGAGCTCTTTACAGAATAAAGGGAAAGACCTAGAGTGGAAGAGACGCAGGCTGGGGACTTAGAAGAGAATTTGAGGGACAGTTGCCATAATGAATGGGCTTCTAAGGAGAAGTGATGGCTCACTTCTAGAAAGTGACTGTGCATCACATAATGCAGTTTCCCGTCTGTCACCATTTCTTCAAGAACTTTTAGAAAGACTGACATGACTTCGAGTTAGAATTTGTTTCCTTTAAATGCTCAGGGGAGAGACTGGCCTTGAGGAAAGAATGAGGCGAGAATCCCGGCTGTGTGGTTTACATGGGCCCCACAGCCTCTGGCCTTGATTCTGCTGATCTTACGCATCCCACTGGGAGTCTCCAAGCACCTGGCCTGGCTCCAGGCCCCTGCTGAACAGCTTGTCATTCAGGATCTCTTAGTCCTATGATGGACATCCTCCAGAGGGGACAGGGAAGTCTTCATCATTATAACGGCCTGAAAGAGTTTTTTTCCCTGCTCAGAGAAATGAGACAGCTAAGATGAAAGAGCTGTTCTCTTTCCTTTAACAAGTATTTCCAGAGTTCAGAAAAGGGCAATGTTATCAATAAATTTGAGTAACAACAAAATGTCACTACTGCCCTTCAGTTGTAGAAGAGTGGTTGGTTCAATGAGAAAATACAATCCCCTTTGAGAAAAAATTTTAAATGTATGAATTGATTTAACATTAAATATTTTATTTGTATCTAGAAACCTTTCTTAACCAATGGTAGTCTCATAAATGCCCTCAGACAGTAAAAGTTTGTTTTTAGAAGTTGTTCTGGAAAAACTGTTAGTATGTGAATTTCTTAATTTATAAAGATGAATTAGGGATTTATTATTCACATTAAAACTTAATTGATTTTTCAACAATTAACAAAAAGGGGGCTCTGGGGAACTTTTGATTAGGTGGTGGATTAAAGTAGCCTTTGAATTTGCATTACTTTTCCTAAATCCACTCGATAACTTGGTGTTATTTGGTTACCAGACCACTGGGTGGCGATAAAGACCGACAGGTTATAATTTTCTCCCGCAAATGGAAGCAGGGACTGGGGTTGGGCTTAGGTTCAGGAATAGCAGCAGTGGATGAGGTCTAAGTCATTGAGAACATGCAGAAAATTCCACTAACCAAACCACCGCCTATTGGTCTTTTGTGTACAGTTACAGTTCTGTTCACACATTGCAATGGCACTACAGCCGGCCCAAAACAGTCTATTACTGTGATTGATTTTACAAAAAATCTTGTGAGAGACACATGACAGGCATTCCCCCATATTACTGCCGAGCAAACCAAGGTTCAGAGAAGTTCTGTGGGAGTCCAATCTGCCACGATCTGGGGGAAGTCTAGACTGCTCTTACAAAGCAAATTCCCAGATTTTCACGGAATTTTTTCTTACCTGCCTACCTTCTCCCTGCTAATCATACAGCAAAGAAAGAAGACATGCAAATAAAAGATCAGGTCACCTCGAAGTCACTAGAAGTCTTTGTTATAGATGACAGAAACCAAGATCAAAAAGCATGGTCTGGAGAGAATAGTAAAGAGGGAGGTAACAAAATAAATAGAATTAAAATAAAAAAAAAACACCACAAAAAACTGTCAGGAATGAGACCAGCAAACTATACCTTGAGTTTTAAGAGAAAAGATACTGACATTAGCTGTTTTTAACAGAGACAAAGAGAGGCAGAGACACAGATAGAGAGATGGAGGAGGACCCAGAGCAGTCTCCATAGTTGTACGTCATCAGTTGTTTTCAAATGGTTTTGTTCCATGTGGGTGGGTGGGGACTGCATAGGGCAGGAACTGGGCTGGGGGCCTCCCACATGGGAAGCACACCCCAGTTCAGCATATGGGTCCCCACAGGCCGGGGCCGGAATTTGATCCTAGGTCCCCAGGGCCTACAAGTGAGCACTTAACCCTCTGAGCCATCCTGGCTTCCCCTGACATTGGCTTTTTAATAACTTTGTTACATGTTTACAGGGTAGGCTTAGGCCTACTGTGTACCTGCGTCCCTCTTTGTGTTTGAATTGTTCCCACAATGTAGGAGTCCAAAGGCTTTTTTTCCCCCCACAAGGAAAGCAAGTTAGATGCTTTAAATAATTTAGAAGACTGTCTAGAGACAGTGTGTACTTAATTTCAATAATTAATTTAAATAGTAGTTTGCACATTTTTGTTTTCTGTTGACAAGGATCTGACATAATTGGCAGCTTCAAATCAGTGTAAACAAGGTGGCTGATTGGGGAATGTCGCTCTGACATTGTGTTGTCACTACAGAGAAGGTGGCTGCCCTGCGTGCAACTGATGTTACTGTCTGGAAAAATCATTGCTAAAAAAAAATAATCTTTTACTCCATCTGTACAAATGTGTGATCTCACCAAACTGACTTTGAAATCGGAATCATAAACATTCAATTAGTGATGCAGTAAAATAACCCAACTTCACCCTGTGGTTGTGGAACCCATCCCTGCCTCTGGGCTCACAGCCGAGAAAAGAGGTCTTCATTCAGATTTGTCCTTTTCCTTTTACTGTACCATCAGACAAAGACCTTTAAATGCCTCATGACTGAGTCTTTCCCTGTGTGTTGTGTGAAGAAATATAACAGCTGGTTTGGTCTGGGAAAAGACAGAGATCAGGAGCAGAGCCTAGGGCTCTAGGCCTAGGGGTAAGTTGCCCAAGGCCTGTTCAGAGTGGTGGGCTTGTACCCGGGACCCCTCCCTGATCCACTCTTACCCTCAGGCAGCAAGTTCCCATCACAGCTTGCCTCTAACATGCCCGTGACAGTGGGGACACACTGGTGGATGTGCTTGCAGGCTACCTTCGCAGGCTTTTCTGTTGCTAGGGTGTTGCTAGGAGGGGTGGGCTGGGGGAGAATCCACAATAGCTCTGGATTCAACAGACTGAAGCGTAGGGACAATGATATTGCCTTATCCTTAGTCACCCAGAAAGCAGAGCGGAGGCTCACTGTGGTACTGTTTTATTGGGGTGGGAGTGAGGGACACGGGGTGTGCCCTGGTGAATGAGGAAGGAGTGATGGGAGCGCTTGGAGGTGTGGTATTGAATTGGCCCACAAATGGCAACCGAGTGCTCAGTCCCAATGCATCAAAAAGTCTCAGCAGGGTCCTGTCAGAGCTGGAAAGGAGAAGGCATTGGTCTGCCCACTCAGGTCTCCCCTTGGCCACCCCGGTGGGCACGTGGCGTGGTGTGTGAGTACGGAAGAGCTTCAGAAAGGGGAGACACCCTGAAGAGAGTGCGTTGTCTTGCTGGTCCCGTTCTGTTCTGCTCTCTGAGGTGCTCCCCGCGCTTCTGCATGGGAGATCGGGGCCCCTGCTGTCTCTGGACCCGGATACTTCGGTGTGATGGGATTTTTCTAGTTCCTTCTTGCTCATTTTTCTATTGAGTTGTCTGTCTTTTTGTTATTGATTTTTAGGGTTGTGTTTTTCTTTTCTTTTTACATATTTTGGAGAAAAGTCTTTGCAGTTACTCATGTTACAAAATTTTTTTCTACTCTGACTTTTCCTGGTTTAATGACATATATAATTTTTTCCTAAGGAATGAAGGTTCTTAATTGTAACAGTTAAAAATGTCCTTTTATGGTTTGTGCTTTTGTATCTGGTTTAAGAATCTTTCTCTACCTTGAGGTCATAATGATAGTCTTCTGTATTAGCATATGAAAGCCTTTCTTATTTAACTCTAATTGATTTTTGTCCTGTCAAAGTTTTACTGTTTCTCTCGCTGTCTCTTTCATGCGTGTGACGTGCGTGTGAGAAGCAAAGAAGCGTGATTGAATTCATTGCTGTTTGGTGAGTGGAGAGCAGGGAGCACTGAGACAAGTTCGGAGGCATTTGCTCCACTCTAGGAGGAACCTAATGGTAGCTTTGACTTGAGTGGTGAGCAGTGGTAACAAAGAGAAATGGGTGGTCAGTGAATATTTTGGAAGTAAATGGAGGCTACATGGTGATGAATTAAATATGGGGGCAAGGGAGTTAAAGACTACCCTTAGTGACTCTTTTTTCTGTTGCTTCCAACCAATACCTTTACCCTTTTTTTTTTTTTAAAGATTTTTTATCTGTTTTGACAAAGAGACAGAGAGAAGGGGGAGGACCCAGAGCAGTCTCCATAGCTGTACACTAGTTTTCGATACAGTTTTGTTCCACAGGTGGGTGTGGGGCCGTGCAGGGCAGAAACCAGGCCAGGGTGCTCCCACATGGGAGTCACACCCCATGAGCTGGGGTCTCCTACATGGGAAGCATGCCTGGGGTGGGAGCCAAACCGGGGGCCTCTCGCATGGGAAGCTTGCCCCTGCAAGAACCGAACTAGGGGCACACCCAGCTCAGCATATGGGTCCCCACAGACCAAGACCAGGATTTGATCCTCAGACCCTGAGGCTGCAAGAGGAGCACTCAATTCACTGAGCCAGCCCGGCATCTCCACCCTTCTGTTGCTTCTCTAGTTCACTGCTTATCTATTAAGTTCCTGCTTCTTCCTTGCATCTCCGGACTCAGCTTTCTTTCTGGGCATCCTTTGGCTTCTACTACTGATGCAGATGGTTAACTCTGCACTCAGGGTTTTAGATATTTTCCCAAGAGACTCTGATTGACCCAGGTATTCACTGTCTTTCCTGTTTTGGTAGGAATAACGCACACTGTGGGTATATACTCGTATTGGCTGCCTGGGTGGCCCCTTTGTGTGGCCCGGAGCTGCTGAGATGGGATCACAGTTAGGAGCAGGGTGACACTGGATGGATGGACACTTAGAGTTGTTCTTTCTGCAGGGGATTTGAGAAAGACTGTTCCCCTCAGGAGGGGCCAGCACTTGGTATCTCCTATGAGCACAGAAGAGCATTAGAAAGAGAAGACACAATTAAGAGAAGGATTTTTCTTTTCACCAAACCCCATTTTCTTGAATGTCTAAATTATGAACTTGCTTTCTAGAACACATGCTTATAATAGAAACCTCTCATGACTCTAAAGCAATTGCAGTTAGCAAATAGAATACTTGAAGCTGGTTTCCAACAGAGTTTCATTTATTAATAGTATGGCAGTCAGAGTTTTGACTCTGAGATATTTTGTTCATGCATAAACCATACTTTGAATTGACAGTCCGATGGAATGCAGTTATGTATGTTTATGGCAAAAGAACCAAGTGGATATTTTTGAACCTCATTATATGCAAGATAGATTAAAAACAGTAGTTACAGAGAATGAAAACAGGCTTTGATGTCATGTTCAGTAAAACATGTCAGAAGTGAGGTCTTGGAAAGCATTACAGTGAAATCCAAGGGGAAGGTGTGGAGTCGCAAAGGGTTTCATTTAAACACAGGGCTCATGTATTAATATTTTCATTGATGTATTTCATACCAATATGTTCTGACATAGATACGGTGATCTATAACATATCGACCATAAAAGTCAACATTATTTTTAAAGCTGACTCAGGGAGATAAAAACCTCATTGTCAGTGCTGATATATACTGTATGTTACCCTATTGAAAAATTAACCTCTGCTGTCTGGCTTCTGATTGAACTAAATAAGAGGGATGCATTTTTACAGCTGCTGACCACTTGTGCATGTGTTTTGCTTCATGACCACTGTCCAGTTTGCAATTGGACTAGCCCATGGTGTGAAGTAAAACATAGTGCATGGTTAACATTCTAGAAAAATCTCTGCCAAGAGCGAAAGCTAATCAGCAAACATCTTGGCCTGTTAGGAGAACAAAAGGCCTGTGAAAGTCTGCTGGAATAATACTGTGGAGCCCATAATTTAAGTCTGTGGTAAACGGTGAGAGCAACAATGAGAGCAGAAGCAGAACAGAGGCTCCAAAGCAGAGAGGACAGGCAGGAACGGTGTCCGCATGGGTGACCACAGAGAACAGACTCAGTCTGGAATGCCAGCGACACAGGGTCCAGCCTGGAGCTCTGCACACGCCAGCCACGATCGTGATATGGCCTCCAGTGAAATGAGTCTATGAAATGAAAGGCAAGGCAAGGCGAATTTAATTTGTCAGCATAGGAGAGAATGCTAATGAGACCTGGGAAGATTGGGACGGCTTCTTTTTCCACTAAGTTTCAGAACAGAACAAGTTTGCTGGAAATAACATACTGCGAATTTTAGAGCTAAAGGGCCTCTGGATGCAAGGTAGTACGAATCTCTTGATAGATGAGGAAACTATTAAACTTGAAGAGGTTAAGTGAGCCATTTGAAGGTCACCCAGGTGGTTAGTGGCTGAGCTGTATCTGGAGTCCAGATCTTCTGGTCCCCTGGCTCTCTCTGCTCCATTTTATAAATTAGGAGCCATGACTGATCAGATGTGTGCATGGAGGATGTTCCATAGAAATGCTTGAATCAGGTTTCCAACTCACCACTGTACTGAAACTGATCTTGTCAAGGCTCCCAGTGGCCTCCATGTTGCCAAATTCTACAGAAACTTTGCTGACTCAATTTAAACTTTTAATCATGATATGCAGCAGTTGAGTACTCCTTGACATAGTCTCTTCTCTTGTTCTCGTCTCTTACTTAGGATTTTGTTGCTGGCGAGAGAAACCCATGCCAAAGGTGAGCAAGCCAAATGATAATATAGTGGCTTATATTATCACTGTCCTGGTGAGGCTGACTTTAGGTACCATCTGATGCAGGAGCTCAGATAATGACACTAAGAGTGTGTTCTTGGCTCCACGTTCTCCAAATTGGCTCCGTTCTCAGACATACTCTCCTTTCAATGTGACAAGATCGCTGCCATACACTCTACTCTTTCATCTAATTACGTGCAAATTCAGCCAGAAAAATTATGCCTCAGACGGGAAGTCCCAGGATGAGCACTGATTGATCCTGTTGCCTTAAACTCCGTGTTCGTCCCAGAACCAACCACTGTGGCCGAGGGGATGGAATGCATTACATGCCTGAACCCTAGGACCTGAAGGAGAATTAACTTCACTCAAATTTCCTGCTACTAGGTCAAAGGGTGGTTCTCCTAAAGCATATTTGGGGTCTTGTTACCAAAAGAACAGGACTGAATGCTGGGCAGCAAAAACAACAGATGCCTGCAACAACTTCTTTGACAACACACTTCCCTAAGATGCCCCCGACTTCACTCTTGTCATTCTATCCTCACTGAATTACCCTCCTCAACATGATCTTTTTTCTTTTCTTTTTTTTAAAGATTTATTTTATTCTTTTAGACAGAGAGACAGAGACAGAGAGAGAGACAGAGAAGGGGGAGGGCCCAGAGCAGTCTCCATAGGTGTACGTCCTCACTTTTTGACAGTTTCCACACAGGTGGGTGGGGGCTGTGCAGGGCAGGAACCGGGCTGGGGGCCTCCCGCATGGGAAGCTCAACTCGGTGAGACCTGAACTGGGGCCACAGCCCAGTTCAGCATATGGTCTGCACAGGCTGGGACCGGGATTTGAACTGGAATTCGAATTGGGAATCACTCCGTGGACCCTGGGGCCTCAAAGCGAGTGCTTAACCTGCTGAGCCCCCCAGCATCCCCGAAATCGATCTTTAACTTTGGATTTTCTCAGGGCCCAGCTCTAAGCCCTCTTTTTTTCCAGGTCTACACTTGCTCTCAAGGGGATTTCATCCAGTCCATAGTAAAAGGGGATTAACATAGCCCAAGGCATTTTGAGTCAACCTTAGGTAACATTGTAGTTGACATTGTAGACCATGGAATTTAATGAGAAATAGTGTTTGATGGGAAATCTTGAGAGGAAAGAAGATTGTTGACACAAGTGTATATGGGAATGCAAAGCACTGAGCTACTCCTTATCCTTTGCTCCAAAGATAAGGGACAAGTTTGAAGAATATTTACAAATAGTTACTATAAAGGCACAAAGCATAAAGTGTATTAGCCAGGTGGGTTAAAAGTCCTTTTAAGGTTAAATCTATATATACTTGACTTTCTCCTTGTGAAATTGAATTTCTGCCTGATTTGTTTGCTGGGAAGGGAGAGAAATCTCTTGGGATATTTCTTTTCTTTATTAAAGAGGTTTGTTTTAATTATCTATGGAAAATAATCTTTAGTCTCAAGGCTATGGTTATTGCAATTTTTTTTTTTTTTTTTTACTATTTGTTTTGGGGAATTGCATTCATTCAATATATGTGTAAGAAATTTTGTGTATTAGAATATGTCTGGGTAGAAGATTGGATTTATATGTCTAAATTGTCATGTGCCCACCAGCATTATTAAAAACCTCACTAACTTTACTTCATAAATTTATAAACTCAATATAAGGTCCTTTGTTTTGGCTCTCTTGTTATTGATTTATTTGAGAAAAATAAATTTGTGATTCTAGAAGAATAATTTCTGACAATATGTGAAGCTTGTTTTCTTTATACCAATCATGTATTGATAACTCCCTAATCCAGGGGTATCCAACCTTTTGGCTTCCTTGGGCCACACTGGAATAAGAAGAATTGTCTTCTTATTGTCTAAATAAGACAATTGACTTATTGACTTATTGTCTAAAGATAGCCAATGAGTTAAAAAAAAAATTGGAAAAAAATCTCATAGTGTTTTAAGAGAGTTGATGGATTTGTGTTGAGCTACATTCAAAGCCATCCTGGGCCACGTGCAGCCCGTGGGCCATGGGTTGGAGAAGCTTTCCCTAATTCATACCCACAGCCCTGTTTTCTGCCATGAGATCCATATTTGTATGTCCAACTGCCCACTTACCGCTACCTGGATATTTTACAGATTTCATCAACCTAATGTGGCCAAGAATGAGTTCCTAATTTCCTGTATTTTTCTTCCCACAAAATCTGTCTTTCTGCACAATATTCTTCATCGTTTTAGTAAATGACGCTGTTATGTATCCAGTCATTCAAGCAAGAATCTTGGAAATTAGTCTTTATTTTTCTCTTTTTCCTTCTTCCATATAGTCCATCACCTAGTCCTATCAAATATCTGTCAAACCATCTACTTCTTTCTATTCATGGCCACCACCTAGGTCTTTGCCACTGTGTCTCTGGCCTTGCCCACACCTCCTTCTGTCCTAATCCGTGCACAGCAACCAGGGCAATGTGCATGAAACATCCATCAGACCACGTGCTTCATTGCCTTTCTACTATTCTTCAGAATAAACCCTACATGTCTTCCTGTGACACAAGGTCCTGCATGGTCTTGTCCCTGCTCACAGTTCAACCTCATCTCATCCACTCAGACATGGGGCTGTAGTGACTAGTCACACTGGTTTGCCTGTGGTGTCAGGTAAAGTATGGGCTGGCAACATGAGAAGCACACACACACACACACACACACACACACACACACGTCCTGATTGGTATAGTCAAGGCCCAGAAACATTTTTGAAAAAGGGTGCCACAGAAGACAAGCGCACCAGTGTATTCTGGTAGGGCTTTCTCCCCATCACAATGGAGACATTGTGATGTCCACATACAACAGGTTATGGGTCCTGCTAGTTCTAAGAAAACAGCCAGATTGTTGCTGTACGACAAGTCTTTTATACATGGAACTTACATCAAGACTTAGCCTAATATTCTGCGTACTATGCTCTTAGATTGCCCAGATTTGAACCAAATTCAGCATCTGCAAATCCTCATTGGAGGAGAGTCAATACAGTAGTTCCCCCTTATCTGAAGGGGATATTTTTGGAGACTCTCAGTGAATGCCTGAAACCATGGATAGTATTATACCCTGTATGTACTATTTTTTTTCTACATACACATAACTGTGATAAAGTTAAATTTATAAATTTGTCACAGTAAAAGATAAACATCAACAACTAATTATAAAATAGAACGATTGTAACAATATATACCATAATGAAAGCAACGTGAATACAGTTTCTCTTTCACCAAATATCTTGTACTGTACTTACCATTCACGTGATGATGTGAGATGATGCAATGTCTGTGGGATGAGATGAAGTGAGGTGAATGTTATAGGCATTGTGACATAGCAATAACGTATTATTGCCTTTTGACAATAAAGGTTACTTGAACACAAGCACTGTGATCTCATGACAGTCAATCTGCTAACTGAGATGGCTACTAAGTGACTAGCAGCAGGTGGGTTGTGTTTACAGTGTGAATATGCTGGACAAAATGTTGGTTCACATTCTGGGTGGGATGGAGTGGGATGGCATAAGATTTCATCACACTCCTCAGAGCAGTGTGCAATTTAAAACTTATGAGTTGTTTATTTCTGAAATGTTTTATGTAATAATTTTGGACTTTGGTTGACCATGGATAACTGAATCTGTGGAAAGTGAAACCGCAGGTAAGGGAGGAACTATTATATTCAACTAATCCTAAAAAATATGTCTGCCTCTAGCTTTTAAGCATTCCACAAAGACTGTTTCCCCACAGTCCATTCCTTGACTATTGTTTAGTCTGTGTTATTTGATGCTGAGTTTGGTCCTAGGACCCAAATTACAAGTCCATTTCTCTGAAAACCTGTTTGTTCCCTGAACATGTCATGCTCATTCACGCCCCAGAGTCTTTGTGATTCCCACCCCCCTTGCTTGGAGCACTTTCCCCGGCTTTTTCCCTGCATCGCCAAATTCGTTTTAGCCTTCAGATCTTAGCTAAAATGTCATGTTCTGAGAAGGCTTTTTATGATCTAAAATAGTTTGTACTATAATTCTTTACTGTAGCACCTTATTTACTTTTCATATATTAAAAAAAAAAATCTAGGTTTATTTATTATTTTGTTTGGTTTTTGTCTGCCTCCTACTAAAATATAAATGATAGTTGAGGTCAGGGACCTTGTCTGTCTTATTCTTTTTTATTGTATCCTCTGGCCAAATAGTGCCTATGCACAGTAGGCACTCAAAAGATCTTAGCTGAATGAGGGATTGGAGACATGTCTTGCTCTGCTGAGGGTCATGCTGCCTCTCCTATCCTAGCAGGGTAAGCTTATGGCTGGATTCATACAGGGAATAACAGGCTGGTCTCTGTCACAGTGGTTGTGGGGTAACTAGATCATGAATGGACATAGAAACAAGTACCTTGAGCCTCCAGCCCCCCAAATCTTTGTTCTAGGTGTGTTGGGCTATGATACCTACTCTCCAGCCTTCTTTCTAGAAGCCACTGGTGATGAAATAGAATATCTCATGTTTGGGCTCATGGTTTCCTTTGATATGAAATGTGCATTCTTGAGGAGGATAAGTTATAAACACGTTTATGTAGGCATTAGTGATTCCATAGCCAATTTTTCACACTGCTCCTAGAAAGCAAGTTCTGTGCAACTTGGAACTGAATAAATAAAGGGAAAAAGAGTGAATTATGGCTTGTCTTTGTCTTGAAAAATGACAGGCTAGTTACTTATAATTTTGTATGAGTTGTTTTGTGATAAGCATTTTTCTTGTCTTCACTGTTTGTATGTAACTATATCAGTCAGCTTTTACTATGTTATGCTGCAATAACAAAAATCTCTAAAAATCTTAATGGCTTAAAACAGCCAAGGTTTGTTTCTTATCCACAGTGTATCATGTGAGTGAGGTTCAGCTCTTCTCCATGTCTCTTCTTTATCCTGGGATCCACCAAAGGCATTGTGCATATCTGCGACATGCTTGTCTTATAGCAGAGGGAAAAAGAGAGACAGATAAAATATGCAATGCCTTTTAAAGCTTCTGCTTACAAGTGACATGATTCAATTCTATTCACATGGCTTGCCAGTATACAAACCGGACATCAATGGGACAGTTTAATCCAGGGAGGCAGAGCAAATGATTGAGATTGTTAATCTGATTTTCCACAGAAATTTTATAATGATGACCTAAATGTATTGCTGCTGAAAATTTTGGCAACTTCTAATGATTAAACATTAAAAAAAAAATATTTGTAATTGTCATGGTGTATTAGTCTTATGTACAAGCTACATAATGCAGTGCAAAGAGCATGAAATAGAGAACTTGGAGTCTTTGCAAGCCAATAGTTTGTGGTATGAGCTTGTACAGAACATTTATAAACACTGGGCTCCCAGTTTATGCAAAACAAGGGGTTTAATTTGATAGATGACTGAAAAAAGAAGTTGTGGCACATTTACACAATGGAATACTACTCAACAATAAGAAAAGATGAAATACAGCCATTTGTGACAACCATCATATTAAATGAAATAAGTTAGACTGGAAAAATCAAGAACCATGTGACTCCACTTATAGGTGGAATATAAAACTGAAAGTAACGAAGAAACAAAAACTCATGGACACAGTCGATAGTTTAGTGGTTACCTGAGGGTAAGGGGGGAAGTGGGTGGGGGAGTAGGGAGTGGGCATCAAATACATGGTGAAGGAAAGAGAACAGACTCTGGGTCGTGAGCACATAATGCAACACATAGACAATGTAATATAGAATTGTACACCTGGAACCTATGTAATTTTTACCAATCACTGTCATCCCAATACAGTTAACAATTAAAAAAAAAGAAGGGGTTTAAATTAGGTGACCTCCAAGTTCACTGCAAATTAAAAATGTATGTTCCTTTGTTTCTAAGTGCATGCTAGGTGGTGTGTTTGTGTGACAGTAGTGGCGATATTGAGAGTTTGATTGGCAGGACCTCTTCGGGTTGTTACAAAGTGTTGCTTTGCACTTTGAAGGCAGGCACGAAGATCTAAAACTTTCACCCTTAGCCAACATTAGAGGGGATGGATCCTCTACTTATTTTCTTCCCACTGAAGCTTTGCCACTCACCCACATGGGACAGCTATTCAGTTTAGAAGGATTTTTCATTCTCAGTTCACTTAGCCAAAGGGCAAGTTCTGACAGGGTGGCTGTTTGAGTATTGTCGATGAATGATGATGAAAAAACCAGCTGTAGGATGTAAATGAAAATCCTGACTGTAGCCTGACCCCAAATTGTTAGTTTTTGGAAAGAAAATTTTAAGGATTAAAAAAATCAGACTTTGGAAATCTCATCGGTCTGTAGCTAATTCTGTAAAATTCTTCATGTTGGATGAACCTCAGGGATTTGAAAACCGTGTTCAGTGAGATGCTAGCCTGAACCTGTCAAGACTTTTTTTCTCTCTCAGTACATCTATTTCCATTTTCCCTTGCTGTTTAGACCTACCTGGCATATATCTTAAGTTAGAAATGCTCAGCTCTTTCAACCAGATTTTCAACTTAGATTAGACCCTGAGGAGCTTCAGCCACTGAATGAAAAACTTGAGTAAGTTCTGGTTGACCTTCACATGCCTGTTCTTCATCTCAATATAAATGACTTCACATATTTTTGAATATAGGTCATATAAATGGTGG
Source organism: Craseonycteris thonglongyai (assembly GCA_004027555.1). Taxonomy (NCBI): domain Eukaryota; kingdom Metazoa; phylum Chordata; class Mammalia; order Chiroptera; family Craseonycteridae; genus Craseonycteris; species Craseonycteris thonglongyai. The sequence continues at coordinate 20,949 of PVKE010008467.1, read as the reverse complement.
CTTTGAATTATTCCTGTAACCAAACATATCACTGTCATTGTCATCACTTCTAGCAATTATAATATTAGTTCAATTTAGTGATTACTTTCCTCTAATGTGTTAAAACACTTTATATAAATGTTATCCCTCAGAGAAACTCTCATATATGTGCATCAGGAGATAGATAAATGCAAGGGTGTTCACTGTAGTATTGCTTATGAGCAGAAGAAAAAAGAATGATTAAATATTTACCAATAGGAGAATTGATAAATATATTGTGTTATAACCATACACTATATATGCTGTGGTAAAATAAATTAACTAGAACTATATGTATTAATACGAATATATCTCAAAAACATGTTGGGTAAAAAAAAAAGCAAGTTGCAAAATTATACATATGATATGAAACCATTTACTTAAAGTTTAAAAACATATTACAAAACTCTATATTATATATAGATTATATATATATAATAGAAGACTCTAGATTATATATGCACATTTATAATAAATATAAAATGTATAAGAAGGACACATAAGAATTTTGGAATAATGTTTAGCTCTGGGATGGAGGAGAAGAAATACATAGGGGGGTTAGTTTACATTTCTAATATTGTATTTCTCAAAAAAAAAAACCCCAAAAAACCCAAACAAACAACATCAACAACAAAAACCACAACAACAACAAAAACAACCCCCCGAAATCCAAACCAAGTATTGTAAGATATTAACCTTTTGCTAAGTGGGCACAAGGGTATTTGTGATGGTTTCCTTATGCTTTTTATATATGGGAAATGGGAAATATTTAATAACAAAACAGTTATTCTTCTTCCTCATTATTCCCCTTTTCCTCCTATCAACCTCAGAGAGATTTAATAGCATTAAATGTGAAAAACAACCTCTACAAGACTGGGTTTACTTCATGTGGTTTTAAGAAGGTGGCCTCTTCTTTTTAAACACTGCCTTGAACTCAGATTTGAGATAGGTTTTGTATACAGAGCTAGACCTTCAAGGCCTTTTCATTCATAATAATTTGTTTCACATACCCTGAGGCCCTTCTCCCGCTCTGTCGCCTCCATGCTCACAGCCTTCTATGGCTTCCTATTGTCCTCAGAATGAATCACCCTCAGGTGGCCTGCAGCCCTGCACCACCTGGCCCAGGTTTTCCCACTGCCTGTTGGTTTTCTCTCTTCTGCCGCATTTTCTGTTCTCTCCTACAGGGTGTTCACAAGTGGGTAGCTCTGCATGGCTTATTTTTACCCCTGATTTCCCTTGAGCTCTAAGTTCTAGGTTCTTCTTCAAGTACATGACGTACCTTGATGCTTTTGCCTGAGATCTGTGTTGGTCTCATTTTCTTCTGGATCCCTAGTTCTGGGTATGGCTCCTACACATGAATAATACATATTTATTAATTCTCACTAACTAACCTGAAGTTAAAATTATAGAGATTAAATGAGTCAGATCATCCTCTCACACCTATTTAGCCCTCTTTGTGAATGGTGATATGACTATTTGTTCTTGCTTCATTTTTGCTATATATAAGACAACAATAACTATAAGGTTAATTATCCTACCAGAGTAATAGAAATTTCTACCACATTCTTTAGACATATCTAAATTTAATATTACTTAGTAAGTGATACCTAATGTAAAGGGAGTCAGGAATTAAGTACAAGTAGTTATTTTTAAGTCAGTTACCTGTAAAACAGATTGTTTGTTCTCCAATACAGGAGCGTATATTGGTAATAAAAATGCCTAAGAATTTCTGTTGAGTTTATTTATTTATTTATTTACTGTTGAGTTTAATATTAAATAATATTGGCAAACTGTATGGGAAAGAAGTCATTGAAACACATTCTAGGAAAGTAGAAGTCTGTCTAGATCAGGCTTGCTTTAAACAAGTCAAGTAAAAATAATTTTTCGATCGTTTCATTGTATCAGGCAGGGGTAGTGTTAGAATCCTCTGAGCTTAATGGTGCAAGTGAAAATTTACGTAGTGTCTCTCCTGCTTTTGTGTAGGAAGCTAAGAGTCTGTGAATCTTAATAGTGTATGTCTAATAACATGTTAATAACTCACAAATTGCTGGCTTTGGACTACAGACCTTGAGTGAAAGGGCCTTCATAAATTATACATATCTGACAAATAGGTGATACATTTTTCAAATCACATAAGCTCTTCAGAATCAAGTCTGCTCTGTGGAGATAATTAAAGAAAATCAATGTGAGTTGATTGATAGATATTTGACTGGAAAACACATTCTCCATGCTGGCTCAGACAATGGGGCGCCCAGGCTGCAAGATCACTGTTCTCGGAAGATGACATGAAGAAGGCTTGACTGTGTGGGGTGCAGCGCTGATTCCTCACCTCAGTGCTGGCCTTGACCCTGACTTCCCCCAGACCTAAGGACAGTTGACTTGAACTCCTGTCTCTGTCTCCTCTGAGAAAAAGAGTATGACTCTGCTTTCGTCTCACTGGGACCAGGGGAGGCTTATTTCATCCATGTTGGTAAAGTGTTGGAAGTTGAGAAGTGCAGTGTCCATGCTGAGCAGAATTATTGATCTATTTTTTTCCTTGTGGTTAATATAAAATTCTTCACATATCAGATAATAGCTCAGCATTGCACAAACAGCCAAGATTTGCTGGCAGAAGAGATGTGGCCTGTGTTTTCCCCTAGGAAAATTGATGTCTATAAAAAGCCTTCAGTTTCTGTGAAAAGACATGATTACATGATTGAAGCTGATTATATTCGTATTGCATTTTTATTTGCCTATCAAAGTATTTTCTTTTTATTTGTTTGTTTTGGTTTGCTTTTTCAGTAGCTATCTGTTCTAATGTTGAGCCTAGTAAAGCTTCACATTATGAAAGGTCTGGATGGGTAAAAAATTTGCTATACATTTGGGATAATTCTGTTCATGAAATAATAGCCCCCCTATTAGTTCACACATGTGTGTGTATATGTATTCAAATATGTGTATAAATGTGTGTAGATGTAGTCTCTATATAAATATATACATTTATATACACATTTATACACTTGTATAACTGCATATGTATCATGCTAATATAATTGCCTATGTCTGCATTATACTATTTAAATAATAAAACATAAGTAACTGTGTATTAATAGTAATTACAACATTTAGCTAATTCTCCATTCTTGAAAAGATTTTAGAAATTTCACTTCTGAAATTGCTTCCTACAGGCATTTTAAAACCATATAAGGAATTTAGACCAGTTACTTTATCATTATACTTAAAAAAACAACTAAAATGGAACAATACAGCTGGGTCAGCTAGCTTAGTATCCATCATACTTAGTTCTGGATCACTTTTCTGTGCCTCCAAATTCTAGACACACCTTCAAATGATAGAAGATTCAATACCATAGTATCGTAAAGGAAAACATGTGTGGGCTGTGAAGATTGTGTTGGAGGTGAAGACTCTCCTTTGGGTATATAAGCTCTAATTTCTTTGTTAAAAAAATACATTTTCTAATGTTATAATCGTGGTTTTTGTTTTTCTTTTTAAAACCAATTTTTATTTATTTATTTAATTTAATTTTATTTTTTTGACAGACAGAGAGAGAGTGAGATAGATAGAGAGAGAGAGATACAGAGACAGAGAGAGAACTGAACTGGGGGAACTCCCCAGTTCAGCATATGGGTCTGCATGGGCCGGGGCCAGGATTCGATCCTTGGTCCCCGGCTCTGCAAAGTGAGCGCTTAACCCACTGAGCCATCCCAGCTTCCCCTATAATCATGGTTTTAAGAAGTATTTATCTTCTTATAATATATACCAAGGAGAAAAATCAGTTTTGTCGTCTTATGGTCACACTGTGTGTAGCTCAGCCACGAAAATAGTCTCCATATACACTACCAAGGTTTTAAGAATTTGCTTGTTTTAGTATTCATCAATTCTTTTCCTACATCATTTACCGAGCACTAGGTGCATACTAGAGGTCACGAAATGCATTAAAGAGTAGAACACAGTTCTTACTCTTAAGGAAGTTGTGATCTAGTTGAGTCAAAGGACATGTTCTAGAGACAAAAGATTAAATGAATTATTATGGACAGAGGCTGGTAGTTAGCTCCCAGAATCTGTTCTTCCCTTGTTCCTCAGTACCAAAATTCCCAGTTTTTAGCTAGACACTTGGCTTCGCAGAGTAAAGATGCATCTCAGCCTCCCTTGCATCTCTGTGTGTGGCCAGTGCCGAGTCTGAAGAACACTGTGTAAGAGTAAATATTCTGTGGCAGCTTCTGAAAACCTTCCTTATAGATCAGCTGCATAGCCTTTGGCTCTTCTTTATATCTTCTTGCTCCCTGGGTGTGGATGTAACTGCTGGAACTCCTATGACCATGTGGGACCACACAGCTGAGGGCTACACCTAGGAATGGAGGAGTGGAGTCTGGAAGGAGCCCGAGGCTCTGCATTTGCAGAATGGCCATACTGCCCTGGCCAGCTTACCCCTGGCATCTACATGAGAGAGCAGTAACCTGCCATCCATCTGTCTGTTATTTTGCGTGTCTGATACTTCCAGTCAAACACAGTCCTGCTGGGCACATCCTACAGAGTGTGCATTTTAAGCGTGGAGGGGACATTGTGCAGAGTGGTGATCAGAATGGGAAATTGCCATGAAGGGAGGTTTCTGGAAGAATCTGCTATCCTACCCTGACTCTTCTTTTAGTTGCTCATTATTTCTTCTGTGTCATCATTTCCTGACTGTCACAACACTTTCTTTTCCCTACCTTCTCTCATATTGTTCTTTCCGCAATTCTTTTTCTATGTATCTTCCTGCCCATCTAATTTTATAATTATACTAAATGATATAATTCACATAAGCGCTTAACACAGTTAATTAAACTGTGTAAACACTTTGTACTCTGCTGTTAGCCTCGTCATTATTACTGGCCACCTTGAATTTTGCGCGTTATGAAACCTCTCTTGAATACTCTTCCTTCTCTCAGAAACAACTGTTCGCTCAGTATCCTAACACCTGACACTGAGTAGTATTTGGGACTGAACTGTTTGGGACAAGTGACTAGTTATCTGTGTAGCTACTGCTTTGAGGAATGCAAGGGTGGGAAGAATGTAACCCTCTAACATTCCTTCTTTGCCTTCAGGCTGCTCCTTTGCCACTCTGTCCTGTCCTTCTCCCCAGGCAGCTGTTTCTATGGTCACTTCTGAGAACACAGGTCATAGCAACACAGGGTTAGTCCCACTTCAGCTTTGCCTCCTAAATCCTGAGCTTTGCTAACATGAATTCTTACTTCTGCAGTTTGGGGATCAGAGGAGTGGCAGCTAACAAATCAGAGAGCCGGGCTGGGGGTGGGCAAGCTGTGTTTGCAAGAATAACCCACCTCCTCTTTTGATAGTTGCAGAATTGGCTTGTAACAGCGACTTTCCGATGCTGTGCTGCTCTTTGCTTCCAGGGGTTGCTGCTCAGATGGGATTGCTAAATCCGCATGGCCTGTATCGTGTGTGGGGTTCACGCAGACTGGCCGCTCTCAGCTTGGCTTGTGTGTCCTCCTTGCACTTCCCTCCCTCCGGCGCATCCTGCGGCTGTCCCCTGGGCTGAGGGCAGCCACACGGGAGTCTGTGCAGCTGACCATGGGCGGCAGAGCAGGCACCGCTCCGGTGTCTTGGTTGGGCTTGTACGGAGACTTCTTGGTCGGTTTTTGGGGGCTCAGATGCTCTAATCCCTTATTGAGAATAGTGAGGGCCTTGACACTGATGGGCTGAGGCAGATTTCACTCCAGACGATGATCTTTGGAAACAGAAACCGTTGCTTTCAGATTTGAGCAGGGATGTTCGACTTTCTGGCTTCCAGGGGCCACATTGGAAGAATTATCTTGGGCCACACATAAAATACACTAACGATAGCTGATGAGTTGAAAAAAATTGTTGCCAAAGAATCTCATAATGTTTTAAGAAAGTTTACAAATTTGTGTTGGGCCACATTCAAAGTCACCCTGGGCCCCACGCGGCCTGTGGGTCACAGGTTGGACAAGCTTGGATCTGAGGTTTTTAGTCATTGAAAAAAAGGACTGATTTTGAGTCTCATTTCCACAGTCCCTCTCCCAGTTCTTGGCCTTGTCTCTGTTTAGAGGACTGAGTGAAGACATCTGTCCAACTTCCTGCTGTTGGTGCCAGCATAACTGTGCCTCTGGATTTTTGCACCACGTTCCACAGTGTCAAGTTCCTAAGGCCAGCGGACATAGGGCACCGTGTTTCGTTGTGCTCACCTGTTTCACTGAGGCTTCCCTACTTCACATAGAAGGGCAAATTCTTACTTATTCTAAAGCTTTCTCCTGAAAATAGGCAACTATAATATGTTTTCTTCATTTAAGCTTATCTACTCATGATCCCCAAAGTTCCCAAGGTGAATATTGACTATCTGTTCTTTTTCTTTTTTTAAAAAAAAGATATTAAGAAGAGTGAACTCTAGTATTTCTTTCACTACTGTTGTTCTTTTTAGTGTGTATTGGGAGTTAAGGACATATTAAAAATACAGTTAATCCAGGCCTCCAATATAAAAAACACCATAACTTGCATCTGATATGTGGTAAAAATACCAGTTGAAAAGCAGAATTGAAAGTATTTCTGGAATTGTTAGTCTAGAATTTATCCTTAAAGAAATCCTCAACATACAGTGAGGTAGGTAAGGAACCACCTAATAGCTAAAATATAAACGAAGGATATCCTATGTCTTCTTATTCTTAAACAAACAAACAAACAAACAAACAAAACTGGGTTAAGTAAGATTTACAGATCTTGGAGCAAGCCTGGCCTCCAAATGCTTAGGAAAATCCTTTTGAATTTCGTTGCTCAGATCTTTGCTGCTTTGCACGGCAGAAATTTCGTGATCTTTCCAAACAGGTCTACTGTGTCATCAGAACAGAGTACATACAAAGAATCTTTCTCCCTTTTTAACTTATTGCCGTAACTTAAATACGGCAGATTAAAGGAACGAATCATCTCTGTTTGCCATGTGAAGATCCCTCTGCATATAATTAGAAGCGGAAGCTGGGTGGTCCTGGCAGCAGCCTTTGCAGACTGCCTCTCAGTGCAAAGCATCATGGGAGTGACGCGCTCATGGGCAATCAGCTGGCCCCCTGCAGTGCAGGCCAGGGTGGAGAACTCTGCCTCACAATCTGGTGACTCCAGCTGCCTTGGAGAGTTTGTGGCTGTAGCCCTTCCAGTGTTGCTGTTTCTCTGGAAGGCATCCTCCAGGATAGAAAGGCAGGTGGCGGAGTTTCTCTTCAGAAAGGTGGGGCCCCCCTCAGAACAGACATGGTGCTGAGCTTGGGTGTGGAATAAATGTGGTATGGACTGTTCTTGGTTGGATTCCAAAGTCCCCAGTTATGGTGAAATTGGGAGAGTAAGACTTGAGGTTGCCCCGGTTGGCCTTCCCTGAATGGAAATAACTGGTGGAGATGATTGCACGTGTGCCACCATTTGCTTCATCTTTTGGGCCTGATTTTTACGACCTGAATCCCAAAGGTTGAGGGGAAGACTGGGAAATGTCAGAAAAGCTGTTAGTTCTTTATCAGGAAGCCAGGGGGGTGAGGGTCATGGCAGATGCCATTGGTTTGTCATTCTGCTTCAACATCTGGGACCCTGTAGGGAGGAGGTACCAAGAACACATTGATCTGAACTAAAGACAGACACTGGTAAACTGCTTCCTCAGAGGATTACGAAAATCGGCATTTTGGTCAGATTTCTCAGCACTTTGGTAAGGGAGTTGCAGTTGCTAGCTCTAGAAACTGGTTAAATAGTATCCTCAGTGTGAATTGTTTTTTTCTCTGCCCACCTCCTAGGTTGGTACAACTGAGCTTGCAAAATGGCAACTGTAAAATGGCATGTAGCCCACAGGCTTATTTTATTTGACTTGCAGAGGATTGAACACCTGGGGGTGGAGGGATTAGTTCCTAGGTAACAAGTGGGAGATTTCAAGTAAGAAGAATCCCTACTTCTGAAAATGTAATTTCTGTTTGGTGACGGCTAGCTGCTGAGCAGTAGCTGCCTCTCAGTTCACCACAGCCCACATTTGTTCAATTTTGTTCATATCTGCGTTGCCCTAGAAGGCATTTGAACCTGAGACCCTTGACACAGCCTTTCCCTGAGCTCCCATGCTTTTCAGGGTCTTCTTTGCTACCCCTGCTCTCTCCCTCAACGACCCTGGCCCACTTGTCCCACTGTGACAGATCCTGTATGCAGCCCCCTGTTTTCTTCCTGGGGAAGAGTTCTGTGCTGCCTTGCAGGTGAAGGACTCAGGAAGCCAAGGACTTGGGAGACTGACCCGAGGTAACTTTGGGGGATCTATGCGTGGGCAGATCCCGGCCTGCTGAGGGCAGGTGCTGGTTCTGAGGGCGGTGGCGCATGGGGCTGTAATTGCTCCCTGTGTTCCTGAACTCCTAGGGGGGAGCTCACCTACAGTCTAAAATCAGGAGCAGAGAAGTATGTTTTCTTTTTCTTTTTTCTTTTTATATCCTCCCCTTAATAAGTTATAATAATAACACATTTATCATGTATATGTGTTTTAAAAAGTCTTCTTATAAATCGTTTATACTCAACCATGACCTGCTGAAGTGGGGATCACTGTTGTCCCTGTTTTGCAGATGAGGCCTAGATCTCCGTCATTCAGCCCAGCAGGGCCTCAGGAGCCCATGGTTTTTTTTTGAAGCTGCACAGTGCAGCCACAATTTTAAGGCTGAATATTTCTATATATATGTAAATGTCTATAGTCACAGTTTAGCCTACGGAAACATCAGGGTTACTATTCATATTCGCCCTATCACTGACTAGGCCATTCTGGAAACCCAAGGAGGAACAATCCTCAGGACTGCTTTTTTTATTTTTTATTTTTTAAGATTTATTTTTATTGTTTTTTTGACAGAGAGAGAGAGAGACAGAGAGAGACAGAGAGAAGGGGGAGGGCCCAAAGCAGTGTCCATAGTTGACATTAGTTTTTCATATAGTTTCACTCCACAGGTGGGTGCAGGGCTGTGCAGGGCAGGAACTGGGCCAGGAGCCTCCCTCATAGGCCCCGGCAAGAAATGAACTGGGGGCACACCCCAGTTCAGCATATGGGTCCACATGGGCCTTATCTGGGATTCGATCCTTAGGCTCCAGGGCTGCAAAGCGAGCGCTTAACCCACTGACCCATCCCAGCTTCCCCCTCAGGACTACTTGTATCTGTAAATTTACAAATTAAAATGTTCTGACTCCTGAATTATTAAGTATTAAAAATAAATTTATTTTTAGTAACAAAAAAGGCCTTGACATTTCTAAATATTCAGAAATTTGCAAATCACCATCGCCTCCCCTCCCCCCCTTTTTTTACTGTATCTACATACATTATGTCAATTTAAGTTTGAATTTAAAAATATTATGAATGGAATACATTGACATTATATGTCAGTTTAAATTTGAATTAGTATTTTAGGAATATGATCTTAAAAATATGAGGTTGATATACTTGTTATATTTTTTAAATGTCCAGGAATTAAATATATAACTACTAATTTTATTTTAAAGTTTGTGTATTACCTAAAATTCTGGCACATTTGCCACCCTTTGGTAAACTCCACTTCTGATGGAAAAGCCATGCAAATTGTAGCTCTATTTGCATGGTCACCAGTGAGCTTTCCTGGCCTAGTGTTGAAAATGTATTAAATATAACACACCAGGCATGTAACTAAATCATTGGGGGACTTGGCAACATCTGTGCAGTTGTCACAATCTGTGGGGTCTTCCTAGGATTTTATGTGGCAATGGGCCAAGCTGGTGCTTTGGCAGATATGGGATGTGCTGGGTGCATATAATGACTCACGTCCTTATAGCGACCCTGCCTCAAAGCTGAGGAGCTGCGTGTCATTCACCTCACTTAGTGGAAAAATCTATGTTCGTCCTGCATTGATAACCTCTGTTTCTAAGAACTCACGATAGGAACTGTCATATGAATGTTCATTTTCTCTAATCCAAGATGTTAACTTCATTTAAGAAACAGTTTAAAAGATGGTAGGAAAATATTCTTCATGTCTGGAATATTGAGTTTAAATGCACTTTAGAATTGTAGCATTAATTCATTTATTTTATGTTGTATGCTTAGACTTTGATCCTTTTGAACTCAATTAAAGCAAATGATGCACATCATTAGCTAGTTATTAATTTGAACAAAAGGTTCTGTTTTAAAAAAAAATAGATTTTCTGTACAGAAGAAAAAGTGAGAAAAATTTTATGCATTCATTTGGAGGTATCTGAATACTGAAAGCAACGCTAAAACCGAGAGGAATTCTCTAGATGTATGTGCTAGAAATTCACACTGCATGGATTCTAGTGTCTGTCCAAGCACTGACTTTATTTATTGAGTTATCTTTCTGGTTCATATTGATAGGAAAAGGTGGAGCCATCCTACATGAAAATAAGATGGGAGAGGCTCTCTGGGTACTTGGAGAGAAGAGCACTGTGATAGCTCAACCTGTTGTCCTGTGTGTAACATTTAAAAGCTTATATTGTTATTTAAGTGTGTTTATCCACTATAATAGCCACTGTGACTTCTGAAAAATAACTCATAATTTGGAATTTGAAAGGGATTGTATTTTTTAAATGTGTGTACTAAGTCTAGAATGGCTCTCAGAGGATATGCTGCACATATATTGTAAACACTGGGCTACAGACAGGGCTTAGATTAATAGACTGAGAGGGGCTATTTTTATGGAGAGTTTAATGCATATTACTGTTATTCCTAAATTGCATTAATAATAATATCCTACACATATCCAGCATATGTATGGTATTTTACTATTCTACATAGTGATGTGGTGTGCATCATCTCATTTGTTCCACTTAAACCTGGGGGGTAAGTGCTGACACTGAAGTCCTTTGCTGGAAATAAAATCCTGGTAATGTGGGAAGAAAAAGATACTATGGAAACCCAAGAATTCTTTTTACTGTATTTTTGACCAGTGTTGTAGCAAGCTTTCATACTGGTTTGGACATGTCAATCCCCGGGGAAATACCATATATGATCATTTATTCTGTCTGATAGGAGGAAAAAAGAAGAAAATATAGGAAGTACTTTCTTGGAGGAAAAGGCAAGCTTAAGGGAGAAAACTACCTTCTGCTTCAGAGCCATTAGCAGTGAACCTTGATTGCCTATTGAACACTTCTCTATACACCTCTTGTTTCAAAACACTTTCCTGTATCCCTCTTGTGTCATTCCTGGTAAAATGTGGAGAATTAACTAAACATGTAGAGATTGTCAGAGGAAGAGACTATTTTGTTATTATAGTTAATGGTGATTAAATTTGGACTTATGTATTATGTATGGACTATTTTGGGCTTTCCTGTTTTACCAACAGCAACACGGGAGCTCAGACAACAAGATGCGTGGTGTATTACAGCCAAGATGGAACAGTGAACCCAGGACTCAGGAATCCTGGACTTCGCGCTGAGAAATATTGGAACAATTTATCATGATGATTATTTCTACATGTTACAACTCCAGGATTAAATGCTAATTTTATTTGACTTACATAAAGGGGAATTATTACTGTAGTTACTTTTAAAGAGCTCCCTGGGTTTTCTGGGAGTATCTGAATTAACAGTAAATTGAGCAGCATTACTTATTAATGGGGTCCAGCTGATTTATTGGTGGTGTATCTGGCAATTAGCCATTCTGCAGTGTCTTCTGTTTTGCCATTATTTTTTCACTATTGAGCGCAAGTTCAGGGATGAGCCCCTTGAACCAATGAGAAGTCTGCTTGTCAACCTAATAGGGTTTTGCATCATCTTAATGGTGAGTTATGATCTGTCTTGAAGGATATTTGGGCACACTTAATATCTTTTGGATGTCAACCATTGGAGGCATAAATGAAAGTACATGTTGTCATTGAACCACTAAAAATCTTTTTCCAGTCACCAGATAGCCATTATATTATATGAATCTCTTTGTATACTTCTTTTATTTTTTAAATTATACAATTGCTTTTAGCTTCTGTCGCACTTATAGAATGAATTGTTGTGAGTAAACTGTAGCACAGCAAGTTATGGCCAACAGTATTTATTTGCAGGAGTCACTTTGGGGGTGCCTAATTTGTCCTCAGGAGAAATATTTTTTTGCTCAGCCTGCAAAATGTTGTAATAAAAATTGGAGATTGATGTTGATTATAAGATTAAATGGCTGGGCCACAGCGGCCAAAGTCGTAAATCAAAGCAGCCCAAAGTTGTGATTGGCCACTAGAGAAGGTTCTAAGTGAGAGTGTTTTTTTAATGAGTCAATATATTTCAAGTCTTTACAGTATTGACTCCTAAAGTTTATTGAAACTGTATTTAAAATGTCATCCTAGTGTTTTTAATATGTTTCGAATACAATTTGTTTTTGCTTATCTGAGCAAACAGCAGTGGAAGGAAGTATGTGAAAATTCTCTTCTTAGAGGAAAAGCGGTTTAAGAGTTGATAATGGTGTAGGAGTTGCTAAACCCAAGTTAATTGCCTGATGCTTTGATTGTAGAGTTTTATACGAGATGTGATCAAAAAATATGGTGAATGTTTAAATTTAAAAAAATGTATTTCAGTAAAAGACACATTGCCATTAGTCCCCCTCAAAATGCTCCCCCTCACTTTGAACTCACTATCCCATTATTCCTGCTACTTTCTGAAGCAGTTCTAAAAGTCCTGTTTCATAAGTGTCTTTAGTTGGCACTGTCATGGCTGCCTCGATGTCCTGAATCAATTCAAAGTGTTTACCTTTCATGGTCCTTTTGACTTTGGGTAAGAGCCAGAAGTCGCACAGTGCCCGATCCAGTGAATAAGGTGGATGAAAACACACTGTCATGTTTTTATTTGACAGAAATTTATGTGAATGTGTTGTTCATGAACCATGATTTACGGCACACTTTAAACCACATCTCTCAACAGTAGTTCACAGCTGACTGACTGCACTGTATGAGTTGAAACTTGTCACACACTGTTACTAAGGTTCAACGCTCTGCCTCCCATATCAAAGATCCCTGCTTTTCCACTGGATGGCATGCAGTAGCAGCATTTACTGTACCATATTTTTTGACCACACCTCATATTTGGTTGTTCAAAATTAATTTTTCCTTTCTAACACATTCCTTGGGGGGAACAGGCCCCTTTCTCATTGTCTGGAGTCTGATGCCATCCTTGACTGTCTAGGGGTTCTAGCCCCTGATTGGCACAGCCCCTCTCTGGAATTCGACTCATTAGTAGAGGGAAAAACACTGGAAAAGTTTGGACTCCCTCATTTTCAGTTTGATGAGAATATTCTGATCATTGCCTTTTTCTGGCTGTCTGAGTGACAATTACTTTCCAAATCTGTTTCTCTTGCCTGTGACAGTTCTGGCAGCTCCATGATAGCATCTGCCCAAAAAGTCCCCCTTTGCTTAATTAAACCAGAAGTGGTTTCTCTTGTATGAGACAAAAGACCTTAATATATAAATTGAGCATCTGCAAACCACAGGAAACTGGATTTCTGATTGCGACTGTGAATATTCATTCACTCATTCATTCATTCATTCATTTGCCAAATATTACTGAGAACTTACTATGTATAGACATTCTTCTTAATACTTGGGAACTAATAGTGAATAAAACTAACAAAAATTCATGCTTTCATAAAATTTGTACTCTAATGAAGGGAGAGACAATAAGCAATGTAAATAAATGTGTGTATTTATTTTATATATAAATACACGATGGATATGTTACAGTGGTAAGTACTATGCATGTGCAAAGTATTTTCCTTAATTTGTTCTTTCCTTGTTAATGTTCCTTGAATCAGATAAGCCTGTTTGGAGATGGGTAATGACCTGAAATGACGTAGACTGAGGTTCTATCCTGCTCTCGTACCTTGTTCCAACATATTTCTTCATAGCTCTCAAAGGGGTTTCAGTTGGGATCTGAGCCAAGGCAGAGGGACTGTCCAGCTGAGTGAGGATGATTGTTTGCTGAAAGCAGAGAGCTGGAGAAAGGGAGCCTTGGGTTAGACAGAGAAGTGACAAGAGTTGAGTAAGGACTATAGTCTTAAAGGGGAGAATTTATTCCTTTTAGGGCTCTGCCTGGGCTCAGGAAAGTAAAAGACAGGTGTTAAAATTGAACTGAGAAAGCCAGGTGAGGACTTGGGTAGGTGGCCTGAAGCAAGGCTGCAAGCTGACCTGTGGTAAGAAAGGGGAGTCCAGGTTGGAAAGGGGAGGAAGCATCATAGGATTGATTATGTGAAACAGAGCAGGGCAGCAGTCCTAAGAACCTGTCAGGGCTGGTGCAGTGGAGGAGCACCTGCCTGCCACTATTAATGAAGGGGATCCCACAAGAGGTGAAAACCCAGGAAAGAGATCAGACTCCATTGAGAGGACTGGGGCTGAGGGGATCAGAAGGAGTGCTTGTCTTATTGCCCTGGAAGAACCCTAGCGAAGTGATGTCTATACATGAAGTCAAAGTGAAGCATCTTAGAGAGTGGGGCTGTACTTGAGCTTATCAGAGAGCAGGAAAAACAGGGAGAAGGTGGCTACGCTAAGGTGGGAGGGGTCAAAACTAGCAGCATGGGTCCGGAAATCAGAGGATGACGGAGGAGACAGATGAGACTGGGGACACCTGATGGACGTTCTGGTCATCCACAGAGAGGGGCTGAATATTTTGGGGAAGAGCACATGTCAACAAGGAAGAGTCACAAGCATTTGCTGACCACCTGTCACTGGTCTGGAATGGAGAGAAGACTCATGGTTTTGGTGATTTCCTATTCATGGGGGGGCAGAAACAAAGGAGGCGGAACAAACAGCTGACACGTTCAGCTGAGAAACAGGTATACCAGACTGGTTGATGAAGCCTAGTCCACCCACTCCTGGTGGTGTTTTTGTGGGGATAAATTACACTTATAGAAGGGAACCTAGAAATGCCTTTAAGCTTTATGGAAAGTTGGACATTCAACTTAAGTTGGAACATTGTTCTGGTTATTTATTCCTGGATAACAAACAAGTCCAAAATGTAGTGGTTTAAAATAACAATTTTTTTATTGTCTATTATACTATGGACTTAACTTGGTTTTTGTTTGCAGTCAGATTGTGATTGGGACTATTGCCATCTGAAGGTTCAAATGAGCTGGGAGATGTACTATTATGTCTGGCATATGGGCTGGTTTAGGAAACTCATAGGGAATGTTCAAAGAACATCCTTCGTGACCTAAAAAAGGAAAATACAGGCTATGGATTGAGAAGATCAGATTTTTGCTACACAGTCCTTGAATCTAGTCTTGGTGCAGAAGTTCTTCTTGGCCATGGTTTCTCAGCATGGCTCCAAAATTTCTTGAACTTACATGTTGTAGCATCTATAGATGCTTCAACTTAGCAAATGATTTAACTAACTGTATTTTTGTACAGCCTGCTACTGAAGTCATTATGTCATAATTCTAATTTAGTTGCCTTTAGAAGTTTCTTTGTGCTCCCAACAGAAGCCAGAAGGAAGGGAGACAGAGCTGTGGCGGCTCTCTGTTCTTTATCTTTTCCAGGTACTGTTTTCCTATTTTTCTTTTAGCAACTGAGAGAGTATCTCCTTTTCTCTTCCACCTTGCCAGGTACTACTTGAAATTTGCATGTAATTTAAGTACAATGGTTAAGATTACTCATTAACCACCTCACTGAAGCTCAAACTCATACACTTGGTTCAGAGCACAAACAACTTTCTGTTACAGGGATCATATCTCTTCCTAGTAACAAATCCAAGTTTAACCAGCATGTATATATCTAAAACACATTAAAAAGAAATTTAAAGGGTTATAAGAACAAACTATAAAGAAGTTTCACCCTAATATATTATTTATTCCAGATCACACTCTTGCCTTTTGGTAAGTAACCTTTGGGATTGAGCCCAAAGCAATAAACATTGGGGTGGTTTTCTGGAACATGAAAAAATTATAGAAGAGAAGAGGGGAATTTGGTTGTTCTTCAAATGTGACTTTGGCGTTGTTGCTTACCCATGTCTAGGTCTCATTTAGAATCCCAAATGTTAACAAAGTAAAAATACTATTGCCTCCGATTCCTGAATCTATAAGGGAAGCCATGAGAAAACCCCCAGTGGTCCTGTGGCTATGCAAAAATAAAAGTATGTCAGTTGAGAAAACCTAAGAAACAAAGCATTTCTTTTCTTAGAACTAAACCACCAGTCAATCTGACAATAGCATTATTCTAGAAATAAACACATTTATCTTTCATTGTTGAGAACAAGGGAGAAACCCCAGACTGCTAAAAACAGCTTTTCTCCCTCATCAAATCAGCTTGCTATGTAGGTTAATCTGCCTAGCATTTATGAGTATCAACTTAGTGCAAGGGCTACACTAGACAACGTGAGCACATGGAAGTGAGTCAACCCAGGTTAGTCCTGAAGGATTTTGCTCCAGAACCTGGGAGCAGTGAGAGGAAGGTCGTGGTACTCAAACCAGTCAACCTCTCTGCATGAAGAACGTCAGTATAATCTGGTGGAGTTGGTCTTCAGAGAATGTCACTGTTGGAATAATCACCGATCCACCTGAGCAACAAACCAAACTTGGCTCTTATTCAGCCTTGCACACTTCTTCTTTCAGTTCGCTGATTGTTCAGTGATTCATCCATTGTTCTGAGTGTTCCCTTGTCATGGTGCGTACAGAACTGATGAAGCTGTGATGGTTGGTTGGATGATGAGGTCAACAAAATGCAGAGTCAGATTTTGAGGTATCTGCTTCACACCATTTACGTTTTATTCTCATATGAAAATTCAAAATAGGGATCAAAACCACATATTATTCAGTTATTTGACTAACCCCCCCAAAGAATTAAATAATTAGAAAACGTAACCTACTGACAAATGTACTAGTTTACTGCATACTGACTGATTTTTTTCAGCGAGCAGTTGAATCTCTGGAAGTGATGAGAAGCAAAGTTGCATGAGGAGCTAATCAGAATCCCGTCCTTTGGGCTGTAAAGCCATCTTTATAAGACTCACTTTAATGAATTATAATTAAAAATTATAAAACTGGTGGTAACACATTAATAAAAAAGAAATTGGTAACTCTGACTTCTGAAGGATCACACTTTTTAATAATAGACATTATTGTTTTGGAGATTAATAGTCACAGTCTATTACCTGTTACTTAGGATTAATTGAGATAGTCCTACAAATTTTCTAAAATGCATAAAGAATAAGTAAAATATTGCAGTATTTTAATTAATATAGTATAATTTTGCAAATATTCTTTCCTGACAATTCCTATAATAAACTCTAGCTTAGGTAATGGAACTTTGTTTTTCTTTCCCTAATTAAGATTTACAAACTCACTTCACAGACAAGGGACAAAATCTTTTAAGGGAAAAAAAAGGCTTGGCAGTTAGGAATTAAAGAGGATTTACGTTATTTTTTCCTTTAAGAAAGAGAAATGACTAGGAATGAGAAAAGAAATATCAACTACAGCCCTTTAGCTCTCAATCTATAGCTGTCCCAATCACTTCAAAGTATTTTTTAAAAAATTGTTTAAAAGTACGATTTAAATGTTATAAATACAGAATTCCTATGAACAGAATCAAATAGTTTAGAAATAGGTTTTATTCTTCAATAGACTGTAAAGGATGGTGAACATTTCCTCCAAAAGTTATGTGTTTAGGCTTGGCTGGATCAGGCAGGATCCAATCAGGAGTCAGAAACAGCACAGTGATTTGAGCAGGGCAAGTTTAATATAAAGAGTAATTAGCTATAACAAGTAATGTGGGATTGGCTACGAAGGAGTAAGTAGAACTCTGAAGAATATGTGAATAGCGGAATTAAGGAACAATCACATCTATGACTGAGATAGAACTCCCAAGGAAGGCCTCCTCTTGCCCCGTGGCTGAGATAGACTTCATGAACAAAAAGTGAGGGCGTGGCCATAGCTAACTGGATGCTGGGAAAGTCACTGATGTGCTGTGCTGGCTAGCCTGGCTGGAAATCTGCCTTCTGGGATACGGGGGAAGCCTCCATAGGTGGCTCCATACTTCGGAACTTGTGTCAAGACGGGGCAAGGGGAGGCTGGGGGGAGCCATTCATGATGAGATGCCTTGCTGTGGCACCTGCTGTGCTGGTTCCGGGAAGCTGCTGGCCCCAGGACTGCCAGTTCTGTGCACTACAGGAGCCAGGCGCTGCTGAGGCTGGGGGGAGCCATTCATGATGAGATGCCTTGCTGTGGTACCTGCTGTGCTGGTTCCGGGAAGCTGCTGGCCCCAGGAAGCTGCTGGCCCCGGGACTGCCAGTTCTGTGCAGTACAGGACCAGGCGCTGCTGAGGCTGGCTATGCTTTCTAGGACACTTGAGCCAGAAGTAGATCCCCTTCCTCCTCCAGCACACCTGCAGTACCGTCAAGGGACAAAGCCTATCATGCCAGCTAACAAAGAAGACACGCATACAGACCTCAGGACCCCAGAGGATCTGAGCTCAGCGGCAGTCCAGTCCTTTGGCTGCTCAGCTTTCTGATACAATACCATCTTCTAGCACATTTGAACTTCTACTCCACAAGGAAACAACTTTGTATGTCTCCCTAACAAGATACAACTATCCTTATAAGTGAAGAAATTTTCTTCCTCTTCCCAAAATCAGATGCACAGTTTCAACAGTCATTGTATCCTTCACTGGCTTTATTAATTACTCATCAAATTCTGTCCAAGACCCACAGAATATCTTGTTACTTACAAACAAAATTGTAAAGTTAACCTCCCAACAACTTGTATTAAATTAAAGATTAGAGGGTAGAAGAAAAGTTAGCATTTTAAATTATTATCATATACAAATAAACCACACATATATATAGCAAGCAAAGAGAAAATATGCAAAGCTACTGAGACTTTGTTTCTCTAATTGGTCATAAAGCTGTGGTTGATATCAATGACTTCCCTTTCCACTACCCTTATCGTATTTCCATTACCTTCCTGTCAGGATCTCAGCTGGTTGGGTTTCTTTATCTGGCAGAATAACCCAAACCTTCCTAAAGTGTCTGAAGTCTCAACTGTCCTGCATTTTTTTTGGGGTGCCATAGTTTTTCATTAACCTTTACTATTTTGCTTGGAAGTACTAAGAGACACCCTCCAAGAATTTCCTATGATCCAGAAATAGTTCTTCTTGTCCTTACTTATAATGGTGGTCTATTTTCCCCTTGGTAATTGGGATCAGTTACTCCAGCCAGAAGAGTAATTTTTATTTTTATTTTTTTCCTGCCTGTCAATTCAGTGACATAGTCCTAAAATGGCCCAATTTCATCTTCCAGTTCAGTGGAACCATTGTTGTGCCCCTGATTGAAGCATTGCCCCCTTAGGAACTAAGGCACCCAGACATGCAGAGCTCAAGTTTGTCGGGGAAAGAAGCAGCAATTCTGGGAGTGATTTATTAGGTATACTAATAATAACAGCCACTTTTGTACCTACTTCTTAACTCCTGACTATGTTAATTCTGGCTGTTGAGAAGGTAGCACCATATAATTGCTGTGATACAAAGCATATACAGCATCAGAACCCCCTTTCAGGGTGCAGGCTCCTAACTGGTGTCATAACTGAGTCCTCAGTAAGTCATTCCACCTCTCAACTAGCCAGATTATTTAATAGGCATAAGCCCATTACTATATTTACTTCTCTGTGAAATTAATTCATTGATCAGAAGCAACACTGTGGAGAAGGCCATGATGATGGATAAAGCCTTTTGTGGGTTTGTGGATGGTGATCCTCTACTACCACTTTCCCTTTCAGCAGAAAGGCAAATCTAAACCCAGAATATGTGTCTTTCGCAGTGAGGCTAAATCTATGCCACATTCATATTGGAGGGAGTTCAGTATAATTAACCTGGTGGTGGTCTGTACTTCCAGGAAATGGTGCCATATCTGGGGCTCAGTACTGATCCTAACTATTGACAGTCACACAGGTCATTTCAAGGGAAGTCTATGTTGTTGAGTACGTGCACAGTCTCTGTAGCCACTTTGTTTATGGGCCCATTGAGAACGGAAAGAAACTGACTGACATCCACAGAGTGTATCATTTTGTCCATCTGATTAGTAAGAGCTTCTTCTGCAGTAGATAGATATGGGGATTCATGTGGAACACAGATATCTTCCTCCGTCACTGGTCATAAGGAAGCCATTGGCAATGATTGTGAGAGAGTAGGCAGTGTAGCTGGTGTTTTGTTAAAGCCTGAGTTACCTGCTCCTGGAACTTGTGTGATCGCACTGCACCATTAACAGATGCTAGAGGAGGCCTCCAACTACGTGGATGACAGTGAAGAGCTTCCCAATGCCAGCCACCAGGAATAGAAGTCACCACTTCTGCCTATTGTACCTTGGTTTTGGAGTCAACAAGGAAAATACAACATGGTCAAGCACTAGACAGAGCAACACTTTTCTTACATAGAGAAGATACAGAGCAAGATCAACTCCAATTGAGTTCATTGGTCCCTTATAGCTAGTGAGTGTCCTCTTCAGTCAACACAGGGCAATTGGTCTATGTGCATCGCTGTTGTGCTGCAACAGAAGGACTGTCTCCCATAGAGTCTGAAAAACTGGAAGCTGGGGACATGCCTGAGTGCCACTGACACATGCTTAGGGGAAAAAAGGAGCACTCATTAAGCCGGAATCAGGAAAAGATCCTCCCAACAAGGTGATAAGCTCGGCACAGGCTGTGTGGGCTCTGTGTTTTGGGAAGGATGTGTTCTAGGTCCATGGCCTATTACGAGGCTGAGTAGGGACATAAAGACTGCGTGCATGAGATGCCTTTCCCAACACAACTTTCTCATACCTTTAAAAGCTGCTCTATCGTGCTCTTTCATTTTCATTTTATGATAGACTGCTACTGCGTACACCTGGCCTATGGCTACACAATATTCAATTCAGGATGGGAAGCACAGGCCTCATAGTCCTGTAATGTCCCATGGTTAGGAGGTCAATCTCAGTCAAGGGCCCAGGAGCTAACGA
>PVKE010008466.1:0-47640 GCA_004027555.1 Craseonycteris thonglongyai | reverse complement strand
TCTCTCTCTCTCTCTCTCTCTCTCTCTCTCTCTCTCACCTTCTCTCAAATAATAAAACATATCTTTTAAAAAGAAAAGCCACTATCACTGACGACCTGAATGTCCTGGGTCTTTTTAATGTCCTCATTCCCTGGAGTTCCTAACTTATAGCAAGAGGTCACACTTCCCCGCCTGAGGATGCCTCTTCCTCCCCGGTGGTGTCTTCACATGCTCTATGGCAGTGGCCCGAGTCCCCACCTCTCTTGCTAACCCAGCCATCAGGCCAGTGTCCTCTGAGCCAGCAGCTGGACCTGCTGCTGGTGTCCGCCCAGAGTCTAACCACAACTGAGCCACGTGCCTGCTCGCATCCTGTGCAATGCTGTGAGGAGCCCACAGCCCTAACTCACAGGCTGTCCTTGTACACATCTCTACTCTTCCCGCTTTCCTCGCGCCTGACCTGTTGGTCATGTCTGTCACAGCTACTTCCTTGCCGCGTTTTTCGGTAACTGAAGAGTGTTACCTGAATGTGGGTGGTTCTGATTTGCCTTCTATATAACCTAACGCAGGACCATCTTCTTTGAATTTTATAAACTTCTGGAAAGATTTTTTTTTTTCAAACTTTTAACTAGAAGTTTTACAATTTGGAGGTTTACCTTTTTGTTAAAATGTTGGTAGGGTGGGGTTCACGTTCGTGAAATAGTTTTTCTCTTTTAGGCACTTAGGAAACATAGCGAAGAAAAGCAGGGCAACGCAACTCAGCTATGGTACAGGGACCCCAGGCACTGAGCAGTGGCTTTGCGAGTTCGAAGCTGACATCTCAAGTACTAGCTTGGAAAGTCTGCACGTGGGCCGAAACGTGACCACATCTCCAGTTTCCTAGTTCTAAGGTCCTTACATATAGGCCTAGTTATCTATTCCCTTCCCCGCTTTTGCAGTGATTTTTCAATATTACACTGCAGTGATGTCATGAAAAAGATCAGCACCAAAGCCTACAGCTTAGAGGGGACCATGAGTATGATCAAGACCACACATCATCTGAAAAGGAGGAAAATTAACTATACGCATCTGTAGCATCAGCATTCAGACCTCTTGGCTCCTGGGGAGAAAATACCCCTCTTTCCAACAAAGCACAATATCTTTGAATTTCAATCCTTTTTAAAGTGACTGCCCCCCCCCCCCATGTCTTACTATCTGTTGTTTCTCACTCTAGTTTGCATCCTCCTCACATTGACTCTCTAGACTTTTATTCTCCTTTACTCTTCTATTCTAAATGACAAAGCCAGAAAGAAAGGATGAAAACTAGGTTTGAAAGCCAAAGAAACAGTCTATCCATTATCAAGAGCTCCACTTTATGAAGTTTTCAGAGCCTTTAGAATTATTCTAGATTTCCCACCCACTGAGAGGCTGGGGCCCTTTGAATTGAATCTTATTGTAAGTCCTTTGAGTTCCAAAACTCAAAATAAATCCATCAAATCCTAGGTAGATTAGGTCACTGTGAAATATGGTCCCCAGATCCTGATTTCAAACAAACAAACACATACACACACAAACACATACAAACAAGCAAATGGTTAAAGGTTTTCAGTATGTACACCTCTGAACCTTGAGATTCCAGAAAAAAGAGGAAGCTTGTATCTACGAAGAGCAGGACTTCAGTTACTTTTCAAACAGGAAGTATAAACACTGCTCATAACTTCATAAGATATTGAAGCTATTTTCTAGAGTCACAAATGGAAGGTTTTCTGGGGAGGTAGGGGGAGAATCTCTTTTTAAGGCAAGCTTAAAGGAACTGAGAAGGGGCTGACAGGTGACTACAATAATTGAACTAATAGCCTCAACTATTTAAAGCTTCCTCTTTTAACCTTAGTTTGTGCTTATGAGACTTTTTCAAACAAATTCCTCATTCGTTTCAACTTAAGGTACGCCCCAATTTCACAGTCCTCTGGGAAGAAGGCGTCTTGGGTGCTGACTCCAGTCACAGACAGGAGGACGTGCGCTGGTGTCTGACCTGGCCTTCCTTTCCTCAAATGCAGGATGTGAGCTTGCAAGCCTGATGCAGCTAACCACCAGCCCCTGGCTCAGAAGTCTTCACTTCAAGGTCGTTTGTTGCCACACACTTCCTGGTATGATCACCTAATAAGCACCCGCCTAGCTAGCATGGTCACACCAAGCTGGTGATGTTCATTTCTTTCTGTCTTAAGAGTAAAATGAATTGGTGTGTATAAAGACTATGACAGATAAATTATAAAAACACGTTACCTACATTTGAGGAGGGAGGAAGAGAGGAACATATGCTGGTCAGTCCCCCCAAGTTAATCTCATCAGTGCACTTCACTGCACTGAAGTCTGAGTTTGCACAGAGCAGAGGAAGGGGAGCCACTGAGAATAATCAGATTCATGTGTCAATGAAAACAACCAAACCAAACATCTCAGCTCTCAAAATGGATTTCTGGTCTGAATTTGCCAGGCTGGTGAGTCTGTGTCCACCTAATAAATCAAGCAATTCCTGAATTTCCACTTCCCTATTGAGTGTATAAGTAGCATCTAAACATTAACTAAAATTTTGTAAGACGTAATATGATTCCTTTTAAAGTAAGTAACAACGGGGAGAAAGCATTATGAAAACATTTCGATGACACAGGCTAAATACCCTCTCCAACAGTCTCTCCATCCCTGTCACTCCCAAGCAAGAGCAGGACACCATCCTCTCACCAGGGTGACAGACACACCTGTGCTCCCTCTCTCATCCTCTTACACAATTCTCCCTCCAACCTCCTGAGCAACCTTCGGAAAATAGAAATCCACTTATCTCATGACCCTGCTTGAAGTCAGTCAACGGCTGATCGCTGCACATACCAGGAACTGCAAACTTCTAAGCCTGACGAATGGAGGCCCTGTGTGACATGGAGCAAGCTGTCCCTCTCATCTTCTACACCCTGAAGCCATGGTGCACTCTCCCTCCCACCTAAGGGCCCCTTCCCACCGCCCCCAGTGATCTTCAAAGGGCTTAACTTCTTATTATTTAGGTCTCAGCTTAAATGCTTTTTCCTCATCACATCACCTTATTTACTTTTCTCACAGTACAAATCCCTAGATCATACATTATTTTCAATTGCCTATCTTTCACCAGTAATAGTTAACACTTACTGAGCACCAGGCATTATTCTAAGGGCTTTATGTATATTAATTATCCTTCAGTCCTCATAACAACCTTTGAGGTTGGTATTATTATTATTACTATTATGATTATTAGCCCACTTTACAGGTGAAGAAATCATGGTTCAGACAACCTAAGCAATACCTGCAAGATCACAAAGCTAGTGAGTGAAGAAGCCTGGATTTTTACCCAGGGTGTCTGACTGCAAAGACTGTTAGCTCATTCCACCAGAGGCCAGTAGAAAAAGCTCCCCGAGCCTCTGTCTCTTTCATTGCCGTATCTCTGGTGGCTAGAACAATCTCAATAAATGAGTAAATGTAGTGTTGGTAATAATTTGTACTAGTACAGATTTTTATCATGCAGTCATAAAGCACTATGATAATGGTGTTTCACTAAAAGGAACTTCGCTAAAATTCTAATCATATTTTATCTAAATAGATCAAATTTATTTAACATAGAAAGTCTGGTCCTCTGATCCCATTTATTAACAGAATTCAACAATTCTTTTCTTTTAGTCACCTCTAGCCTATAAGATCTTCATTTCGCCAGTTAGATAAATTACACTTCTTATAACCATTCTCAGGTAAAAAGGGTGTAATGCAGAGAAGTTACATAAAACTGCGAAGGCATGTAAAATGTCAATGAAATAAAATTCCTTAATTTTAAATTAAAGCTGAGATTTCTAAATCTGTCTGCAGACCCTGACATGCATGGATATACATAACACTTCACCTTGAACAGAAGTTCAGCTGTGGTCAAGGTTTAAATGTACAGTTCTAAGGCATTAGTTAACCTGACCTTAGACTGCTTCTCATCAGAATCAACCGAAGCACAAGATGAAGCTTTTCTTGACATCCACAGTAGTTATTTCCATTAATTTAGCTCATAAACCAAATACTATACTAGCCTTTATTCTTACTACGAGTGGCAATATTTAGTTTTCTGAGGTGCTGATTACTAAAGTTTCCTGTGAGAAAGCCTACTCTTTTGGGACTTATTTTAGATTTGCAGATGTTCAAATCTTTATGATGTACTTTAGAAAACATCTAGCCCAACTAACTCACTTCATAGAAGTTAAGCGAACTGCTCAAGAACATCAGAACTAAATGACAGGTTCCACCAATGCCCAACCAAGTGCTGTTTACAACACAGTGCCAATGATGTTATGAGTGTTCAATCAGTGCGCCACATGCCTGGGCCTTGGAAGATATGTATTTCTGATAAACCAAATCAATTCAACACAGTTTTTATTGAGCAACTGCTATTTTATCAGTGTTGGGTTCAATCCTCCTTTGAGATGCATGCCCCAATTTCAATGTTTCAATCATTTTCTGAACTAAATAAGTTATCTGCGGATTTACTAATCCTTTAAAAGAATATTAATCCCACAATCTCAATAATCACTTTGAACATCAATGGTCTAAATTTATCAATTAAGACAGAGATCTCAGCTTAAATATTTTTTCTCATCACATCACAGAACACGATCCAACTATGTGTTCTCTATAAGATACCCACTTTAAATATAAAGACACATAGAGATTACATGGAGCGACAGGCAGAAAATCTCATTCATTGGTAGTCAGAATGCAAAATGGCACAGCCACTTTGGGAGACAGTTTGGCAGTTTCTTATAAAACTGAGTGTACTCTGACCATATGACCCAGTAATTGTAATCCTTGGCATTTACCCAAAGGATCTGAAAACATATGCCCACACGAAACCTATACACAGATGTTTATAAATTATAAGTTACTCACAATACCCATGATGTGGTATACTGCTATTGAAAGTAAATTTGGAGTCGATTTGCATGTATATTGCAAGTTCTAGAGCAACCACTAAAAAATTGTAAAAAAAAAAGTATAACTGATACGCTAAGAAAGAAGAGAAAATGGAATCATATGAAACATTCAATTATACACCAAAAAAGGCAGGAAAAAGAGTGGAAGACAAAAATAAAACCAAGAACAAGGGTAATAAATAAAAAACTGTTACAAATACACTAGATAGTAAGCTGGCTTGTCAATAATCACTTTGAATGTGAATGATCTAAATGCACCAATTAAAAGACAGAGATTATCAGTGCATGAAGAGCCAAGACTCAACTAATGCTTCAAAGGTACGGTACCTGTGACACATACCAACTTCTAAGGTCAGAAAACAACTTTAACTTTCTCTGTTCACTGCCCAGGTATTTCTTTTTTGAACTTTTAAGTCGACACTCCACCTTACCTTTAAGCAACACCGAAAATGTACCGTTTTCTTAAGGTGTAGTTGAGCTTATAGGTTTGTATGTTTTTAATGATGAGTACCACAGCACTATTATCAGACTTTTCCCTCTTTTCCAAGCCTGTTTATATTTCCTTTGTAGTTTTTATTTAGAAAGTGTTCTTCTTAATTACATGTGGATTTATTGTGACCACATCAGTGGGTTTCTTATTGATTTATCATGAATCACTGCTCTCCTTGGCACAAGGTAGAGTGTTTATAACATCATTACCTGTGTTATTATTATTCCATTAACTAAAGCATTATTACTAATTACAACAGGGAGCTGAAATGGTGACTGTTTTTGGTTGGGGAGAGAGTGGTGAACTTTGGATACAAAAACATTGGTCTTATCCTTGCCTGCCAAGTTTTGCTGCCATGTTTCTAAGTTGGTCACTCAAGGGCAAGGTATCTCTGGACAAGATATGATACCTTCCTGCTTAAGAGATATTCAGGGACAATGTTGTCTGAGTAGCAGTTTATTTTAACTTACATGACTTTCATGGATTTAGTGATTCGTGAATTTCTTGAGGGTCACATCAATAATAATAATAATAATAACTTAAGACAGTAAGAATAAAATGGGTTCCTAGATTTGACTAAGACCAAATCCCTTAAATTCTGACTCAACTTAATCACATATGCCTTCCTATTTATTTTTCAAGAAAACAAAAAAAGGAGACCAAAAATGACTTTGAACTGTTCAAACTAAAATGTTGTTCAAAAATGACTTTGAACAATTCAAATAAAAGTGCTATCACTTGTATTTTGTTATAGGATTTTAATTATTAAAAATTTGTACATGTTTTGTCAATTCTTTCAAGTATATTTTTCTAAATTTCCCTTATAACTATTTGTATATATTAACAAACTGAAAAACTAAGTTAAAACAATCATGCAGTTTCTCTTTTCCTTTTCTACCAGTAGTGATCAATTACTATTTCCTGAGGAATCACTGTTCAATGAAGTCACAAAAATAAGACATGGGGATTTCAATAGTCCTATTTTTCCTGAAAAAAAGTAAGTAGTACCTTAGTTGATATTTATTAATATCCCAAATAATAAAGAATACTTAGGTGTATATTCATTCTAAATGTAGGGAAAAGGTGAAATATATCTATATCTATATATATATCTATATATATATAGATATAGATTAGATAGATAGATAGATAGATGCAGATATGTGTTAAAGCATAGAGCTAACAATGTTGTTTCACTTTAAAAGAGAGAGTAGAAAACATTAGACTACATCACTACTAGGACTATATTTATGGATATGAAATATGTAATTAAGGTAAATGGCAATTGTCATTAGTGTCTGATACAGTTCTGCTTTGATATCTATTAGTCAATTCCTGATGACAATCATAGCAGAAGCAACTCTGAAGCACTCAGTGCCGATTACTGGGTAGACCCTTCTGCTTGTGTTGGGGTACTTACCAAGAGCCACTACGTGTAGAGCATGAAACTAGGAGTTAACCAGAAAGATAGCAAAGGATCTAAGGCTAGACCCTTGGCCTAGGGGAGCTTTCAGTCTAGCTGGGAAAAGACAGGATCCTATATATTCCTGTCATACCATAAGAAACATGAAAAAACCACACATCAACGAATAAAATTATTTTTTTCAGCTGAAAAAGTAATTGTTGAAGCAATTCATAGTGAAAGTACAACCTGAGCAGAATAGAATTGATTTTTTTAATTTTCCAAAGGAAAAGGCTTTAAGTTGATTATTCAGAGGAACAAAAAAGATCTCCTTTCCCTAAAATCCTGAGCATTATTTGCATATTCTGGCATCAACACAGGCAGGTATCATAATGTAAGGGTGTCATATATGCACATGTCATCTCCTAAATGAGACTGAAAGCTTCCTGAAGGCAGTGACCGTGTCTGCTACTCACTGTTGTTCACTGCATATCTAAGCATACTTAAGTGTGTACTAAGGATTTGATGAACTGACTTGAAATGATTGAAATGAATTGAAGAAAGACATCCAGGTAGGAAGGCATGCAAGAGGCTACTAATACACTGAGTGACATCATGAAAATCCAAGAAGTTTTTGTGAAGCAAAGAGTATTATCTGAATTAAATAAGATAAACCTAACAAGAGTAACTATAAATGATCACACTGGGATCTAAAAAGAACTGTTAAGAATAAAAATGGGAGAAATACAACTTGACAGAAGTAGCTAACATGAGAAAACGGTATAACATGATCACCAGAGAACTAAGGTCACTTTAGCCTGTGTACTATCAGAGGCCAGAAATAAAAAAGTTTAGTTCTGAGTGCCGGGCATTAAGAGAGACACTAACAAACTCTAGTGTGCCTAGAGACCACTATCAAGACCACTGACCAGGACAGTGAGGTGACATGAAACTTTCTCAAACAGCAAGCGTCTAAAGAGAGGAGAGGATGGAGTGCATAGGAAAAATTCAGCCTGAATAAGACTTTTTGAGAAATAATTGTCAAAACCAGATCTTTTGCTTTGTTTTGGAGAAATAGTTTTGCTTCAGTTTACAGTTTAGTTATAATTTCTATCATTTTCTCAGAAAAGACTTTGACACTTTGTTACATGATGACTATAATTAATGTCAGATTCTAAATTAGAAATCAAAAATTCTATTTGATCATTTGGTTTCAAGCTGGACCTAAAGTATGTTTTGGCATTATTACTAACTGTTAGCAGCAAGTTCTGGAAACAGATGCAGTCTTGATATGTGTTCTAAATATGAAACACATTGCAAAAAGTCTTGGAGATAAAAATATATACTGCTTATGCACACTCTTACTGGGCTATTTCCTGTCCTTATCAGCAACAAAAGTTTCTCTTGTTTTGCCCTTTCTTTGTTATTCCAGGTGAACAAAACCTTCTTTCTTCTTTTTCCCTTTCTTCTTCTACATTCTTATCTTCTTCCTCTTTATCTTCTTTCCCACTAGTATTTGTTTCACTAACCATCAACTGAGCCCCTTTCAATGCACTAAAAACTGTGCTAGGTTATAAGGATTCAAGAATATGTAAGACATAGTCAATGTCCTTGAGAAGCCTACCTCCCCTAAAAAAGGAAAAGGCGAGTCATCAAATTATACAGTAAAGGAAGATATGTACACATTAGAGGTATATCCACTGAGATGAGAAATAAATGAGTGTAGATGAAATAGTAATTCACCATGAGGAAAGTGGTAATTGGGAAAGGGAAGATTGAGAAGGATCAACCGGGCCATGCAGACGCACAGAAGTGGGCTGGCATGGCAGTCAGTGTAACAGCACTGCACACTGAAGGAATGCCAGGTATTCCTTCATGGATGTCCTGAGAACAGGACATCCTTTACCTAGGAGAGTGAAATATTGGGAAGGCAGCTAAGTAGCCACATATGCATTGTAATTTTTAGATGACTCTGTTCTGGACTTGAACTGATATAAATGACCACCTAAAGGTAAATACTTAGCAAAATGTCTAGTAATTTAGTAAAAAGTAAATGTTTAGTGTGCCTTTGGGCAAACCAAAGAAAAAAAATTTAATTAAAAATATGGACCACGGATGCTGGGAGAGCTCAACAGGTCGAGTGCTTATCGTGCAACTGTGAGGTCCGGGGATCAAATCCCAGCCCCAGTCCACGCAAACCCATGTGCTGAACTGCGGGACGCAACTGGTAGCCACCAGTATGGCGGTGAGGGCTCTCACCTCCTATGAGGGAGGCCCTGGTTCAGTTCTGCCCTGTGCAGACCCACATCCACCTGTGTGGAATGAAACTGTGTCAGAAAACCAATGATGTACAATTATGGAAACTGCTCTGGGCCCTCCCCACTTCTCTCTCTCTCTCTCTCTCTCTCTCTCTCTCTCTCTCTCTCTCTCTCTCTCTCTCCCTCCCTCCCTCCTCTCAAAAAAAAGTCAATAAAAAATGGACCAGAGATATTGAAAGCCATTAATTGAACCATTTGGTGATAACTGCTGTGACAGACAAGTATTTCCCCAGGAAGGAATGCACAAAATACTTTCTAAAAAGAAGTATTACTGTCAAAGTCAGTGACAAAAGGAAATGGTGCTGTGGTATCCCACAGTTCAGGGACAGCAGTCTTGATGTCCTTAAAAATATAACATCCCTACAATGTAAAAAGAAATGAGGTGTCAAGACATGAAAAAGACTGAAGAACCTTAAATTCCCATTGCTAAGTGAAAGAATCCAGTCTGAAAAGTCTCCATACTATATGATTCCAATTACATGGCGTTCTGAAAAAGGCAAAAGTATAGACAGGAAAAAGATCAGCAGTTGCCAGGGGTTGGGGGTTGGGGGGCAGGAGAGGCGGGATGAATAGATGGAGCACCGAGGATTTTGGGGGACAGTGAAACTACTGTGTATGACTCTGTAATGGTGCCTAAATGGCACTTATGTATTTGGCAAAATCCATAGAAGAACCCGACAATGAGAGAGGACCCTAATGTAAATTACAGATAATAATAATAATGCCACCCTAATGTAAATTATGGATAATAATAATAATAATAAATACGCTGGTTCATCAATTGTAATGAATGTACCACGCAAATAAGAGAAGGCGAGGGAGGGAGGGACGGATATAGGAACTCTGAACTTTATGCTTAGTTTCTTTGTAAATCGAAAAGTGCTCTATAAAATAAAATATTAATTTAAAAACAAATATATATAATAGTATATTTCCACTCTTTTGGAGTTAATGACACAATTTAGTTTTTTCACTAGCAGTTACGGGGTAAGGCAAGCTTTCTTTACTAAAAGTTCTAAGAACAGCAAATCTCTGGATTGACATCATCTTATTCCTTGAAGAACCTCTGAGACACGTGGAGGGGCAATTTTGAGTAATTCACTTACATGAGACCACTGAGACACAATAAAGTAACTGACGTACCTGAGAATCGTGCAAAGAATCTTTAGTGACAATGAAACTAAAACTCAGGTTTCCTCAGTTAAATTGCCTCCACCCTCTTCTCGGATCCTAGTGAACCACAGAAGCCACTGCATCACTAGAAAAGTACCGGTAATACTTTCGGTGAGGTGAAGTTCAAGTTCAAAGTTTTCTTTTAAGAAAAGGATTGCAGTAAATCTTTCAATAAAATTTATAACCATGTCTTGGCCATCCCTGAAGAAGCATGACTGCTTTCATAACTAAATCTTTTCTCCATGTGTGGGTGGTTGTACACACGTCAAAAATATATACTCAAAAATAACTCACAAGAATTATGTATAAAATCAGATTCAAACCATGTACGCAAATTACATTCTGAGCTTCCATACCTCAGTCTAGCTACAAATAACAGAAAACTTGTCGTATAACCAAGTTTAATCAACTTTGTGAGCTGGGCCAGCTATCCCCAACTGATCTAGTCGGCACAGAAACCACTTCTTCAGTCCTTAGCACCAATGGCTCAAAAGTCATAATAAACTGAGGTTCAGGGTGCCCTGAACCTGGGCCCACAGCATTAAGATAAAAACATCCTCTGCTAGAGTCAGAAGACAGCCTATTTTTGGAGAAAGCAAGATGAAGTTCAACTTACAAAATGCAAAATTAACCCAACAAATCACAGTTGATATAATAGAGAAGAAGAATGACCATTCAATTGGTAACACAGGGCTTGCCTTTGTTTAGGGTCTATTAAACTTAATATCTTCCCCCTCTGTGGCTTTAAACTGAGAACTTCTTCAAAATAAGAGTGGCTCCTATTAAACTTAATCACTTGCCCGTGGCTGCTGGGGCAGAGGTGTGTCTATCAAACAGGTGGCTCTTAATAAAGAATGGTTCTCTAGTAAAAAGTACGGTAGATGTTCTACTGTTTTATTGTAGTGGCTTTAACTTTCTGGTTTATTAGTATTAATTGCTAAAGTTTTCCTTTTAACCTTTCTTAAGGCGTCACTGCCTCCTATGAGTTAAGAGTGGCCCTGCTAAAATAAATGTCCACATATATGCAGCTCATTACTGAAGCTGCTTGTTTCAAACCTTGACTCAGGCAACTTGATAGAAACTCAGGAATAAGGGACATTTAAAAATAAACTGCATCCAATACTGCTGCATTTGAAATTACATGAAACAATCCTCCCAATATACCTTGAATGATTAAATGAAGTTTACCCACTGGCAATTATTAGATTTTGTGGTAGTAATAAAATAATTTTTAGTAACTTTATTAGACTAATGCCTATTCTGCTGACCTTTGGAAATAGGATAGTTTAGCAAATAGGAGTTATAAAACACCTTTAATAGTTTTGTGCAGTAAATTAAGTGGAATTTTTTTGATATTTACATATTTTGAAAAAAAGAAATTCAAGAACATCTACTTAAATGGAAAAACAGAAACCTTCAAAAAGATTACAGTTCTTAACTTTGTTTCATGTTAGAAAAGAAATATCCAGCAAATGCAGAGAAAAAGCCCCTCTACATGCATCGGCCTCTCCCGGAGTAACTGAGGCAGACAACACGCATGCCCTTCTCTTGCGTCTCTAACTCGTGGGTCCTAAGTCTCTAAGAGCCCTCCAGACAGCCACCAAGACCACGGAAATGCCTGCGCAAACCTTTTCCACCTCGTGGACGCCAAAGAGTGGTACATACTTCCGTTCATCTGAACTACTCCCCTGAGGTAGGTGGGACAGGGGAGGAATTATTTGCAGTGAACAAACCTATGTAGGGTCTCCTTCAGGAGACCTAACAATAGCTTGTCATCTGACCCATAAGCCAAAGAATCAGACTCAAGAAACAGTTGTGATTCTTTTCATAGTTGGATAATTATATAAATACATTTTGAAAGTCAGTATTGTGTAATGACCTCCAGAAAAGTAGTTATAATCTTTGTGTCAAGCCTCACAAGTGCTTTGGACATCAAAAATAATGCTTTGGGTGATGACATTAAAGACTTGCAGTGGTTCAGGTCATTGCCAGGTTTACTGTCCTTGTCTTGCCACACTTTGCTCTTTAAAAGAATCAGTGAGAAATGACTGCTACCTCTGTATAGTGAATATTCTTTTAGAATCATATATGATGATATGTGATCATGCATAAAATCACTGGGGTGCTACTTAAATACAATTATGCAATAAAGCCACACTTATTGTTAAGTATAGTAAGGAAGGGGAGCCAACCCCTACAGGAATTCTTCTACTCCGCAAAGTCTCCAGGCTGGTTTCTGCAAGTTGTGTTTGATGTTTATAATTCAGCTGAATATAAAAACTCATTTCATCCTAATAAGGTAGACCCTATTAGTCAATTGCCTGATAACAATTTATTATTGATCAGTCATAAACCTGTAACCATTGCTACTGTTCTTATTATAGTATTTAAGGCTACTAAAGGTTAAGAAAATATTTCCTTAATCTTTGTATTTTACCTATGCCCTTAAGACATCTGGTTTTGTATCTTTCTTTGAAGAAAGTAGGGATCATGGGTAACAAACCTTTATTGTATTATTTTATTTATACCTTGCTTCCATAAGGATTTGATGGAGACTGTAAAAACTATAAAATATATCATCATTGTCATTGTTGTAATTCATTAAGTTCTAGCATTTGTAGCCACCCTTGAAAAATTACTCAGAAGAAAGGATACCAAAAAAGGAAGTTGAAAAATTGGATTTGTTAAAGGTCTTTAAATAGATTAAATCATGGTTTTTCTTTGGCAGTGTCTTTTAGGGTAAAATAGAATTTCTTTATGAACATTTCTTTCTGAAAGATATTTTCTGGTTGCCTTTATTCCTTTGATCCCTTGGGAAAGAACATTATTATGCCTAGTTGCATATTAAGTGTAACTCAACATTTTTTATTTTCCCTAATTGAATAGTTACTTTCTTGTAGTGCTTTACTGACTTTATGTAACTGGCTCCCAATTGCTTTTAGTTCTATAAGTAGTCGTTATAAATCTATAGAATAATAATGATAATAATGCCAAACAGGGGAAGCCGGGATGGCTCAGTGGGTTAAGCGCTCACTTTGCAGCCCCAGGGACCCAGGATCGAATCCCGGCCCCGGCCCATGTGAACCCATGTGCTGAACTGGGGAGTGCCCCCAGTTCAGTTCTCACTGGGGTCTCACCCTGGCCCAGTTCCTTCCCTGTGCAGTCCCACGCCC
Source organism: Craseonycteris thonglongyai (assembly GCA_004027555.1). Classification (NCBI taxonomy): domain Eukaryota; kingdom Metazoa; phylum Chordata; class Mammalia; order Chiroptera; family Craseonycteridae; genus Craseonycteris; species Craseonycteris thonglongyai. Next base: position 34,144 of record PVKE010008466.1, on the reverse strand, counting down.
ACCTGTGGAATGAAACTATGTGGAAAAACCGATGTTGTGCAACTATGGAGACTGTTCTGGGCCCTCCACCTTCTCTCTGTCTCTGTCTCTGTACCTCTCTCTCTCTCTGTCAAAAACAATAAAAATAAATCTTTAAAAAAAATAATAATAATGCCAAACATGTATTGAATACTTCTAGGTGCTAGGTACAGCATTAGTGTATTAACTCATTTAAATATTTAAATATTTCAAGGGTTGTTATTTAAATATGCTCTGTGGTGATCCATTTTACAAAGCAAATAATAGCCCTTGAATGCTTAGATTTTTATCTACTTGATTCATTTATGCCAGGGTTTGCCTGAAAATCATATATAGATGTACAATTTTTTTTTAAAAGTCTTAGCTTCATAATATCAGCTACAAGCTATTTAACTCATAACGTGTATCAGGCCTGTTTTAAGCACTTTATATAAAGCATCTCATTTAATCCTCATAATAACCCTAAGAGAGAAATATTATATCCTTATTTTACAAATAATAAAACTAAGTTTCAGAGAAGTAAGAAGGTTGCCTGATATGTGTATGAGCTGGGATGCCAATCTGGGACTGAACCTCCAATCCTATTGGATATGAGGGGGGGATTTTCTTCTTTTTCTCCCGTGATCATATGAGAATATTTCGCGTATCCCTTCACACAGGGAGATGAGAACTGATTACACAAAAACATGAGCCGTCCAGAAAGCTCCAGAAACGGTAAACATAGGACTGCTTGGACATGGAGATGAAGGTTTATAGCTTAGCTGTTTGTGTCACAGAGAAACAGCAGCTTGGAACGTAGGGATAGCGACAGATACTGAGGGGAATAACAGTAAGACAGAAACTATAGAACTTGGAACCTCAGAACCTTGGAGATGGGCCCCCGGGGGGTAAAAATAGGGCTCACTCCAGATATGCACCATTAACTTGGTCCAGATAACTTGGTCCCTGAGTCCATCAGGCAGCACTGGGGTGTGGACACAGCCTCACACCCAAGAGCAAGGTCAGGTGAATCAGGGTCCCTCCAGTTCCCTGACAGTCCACACCTAGTTCTTTCTTCCTGTTTCCCTACCTGCTGACAAAAAGGATTTTCTGTTCTCTTCACCTTAATGTTTATACAGAACCTCCCACCCTGGCACCCTGCTACTTTGCCAGTAACAACTCACAAAAATGTTTGGGGTGGGAGGAAAAACTGGACTAAACTCGGTTTTAAACTAGGTTAAAGCAGAGGTTCGTTCCTACCTTTAGCCTCAGATCAGTACACGGCTGGAGAGTTAACCAGTTTTTGCCCCTACTGCCTCCTCTGTTTGTGGAAATAGTTCAAGTAATGATTAATAAATGAACTTACACATATAATACATATAAAGAATAAACGGTAATGATTACCATGCAGCAACTTTTCAGTGTTACTTTCAATGGTTTTCCCATGGAATTCATATATGAATGCACCTCAGTAAGAAAGTGCTGTAGGTAAGTGACTCGAAAGCTATAGTCACTCCCTGAGGTTTTTTTCTCCAGGTATTGCCTAAGGACAAATAGCAAAATCTGCTTCAGCCACAGAAGGTTGGACAAATGGGAACCCCAGAAGACCCTAAACAGAAGCAAGCTGGCACCAATCTGTCCTTGATGTAGTACCATGTTGGCCCTATGTAAAACAAAACAAATTCAGTATCAAACACAGAAGGAGTGACCAGAACTAACTCAACACCATCCAACACTGTGTCTTTGATTCCACAATAGCCCTTAGTATCCCCCAGTGCCTTACTCATCCTTTCCTGTGTCTTTAATAGATATTTGCCTAAAGGAAATAGTAATTCCAGTCAAGGGGCATGATTAGTAAAATTCCATACTCTGCACAATTCTCAATAAATAGCATGTGAGTCATGAAAATGGCAGTCATAATGAAAAGTGGTAGCATGGTTTTCCCAAAGAATCTTGCAGTTCTCCCTCCACCCCTCTCCTTTCCCTACTCACCCCTACAGGAGTCCATCTGCTGCAGAAAATGTGAAGGCACTAGGACCAGAGAGCCCTTTCCTGCTATTTGCTTGAGAAACAAAGCCTTCCCTCCTCCCAAGTTGAAAGAAATAAGGGAGTCTGAACTAATCAAAACTGCAAGCCTGCTGGTGGAGCTTCAGCTTGTCAGTGATGCAACTCAGTGGAGTGAGTAACGGCTTCGAGCTTTGCAGAAAACGAGAGAGGGACAGAAACAGAGACAGAAACACAAAGAGAAAGAAAGAAAGGCATTAACCTGGCCGGGAGTCAAACAGGTGCATGGAGCCCGAACGCCAAGGTGAGTGTCTGGCAAATATAGGGTCCAACTATTGTGTGCTTCTGTGGGTCTCGCTTATGGGGCGGGAGGGCAGGGCAATACTATAGTATGTACTTTGGGGGCAAACTGAGAGGTTTAGTTTTTCTTATTCACGGGGCTCCTATGGTTGACCAAGAGCCTTGAACTCAACTGGTCAGTGTGAAGTCTCTGTGGACACTTTCTGGCTCTCTGTAATGAACGGTCCATGATGGAGAAGTGGCCAGGTTGTTTACCACACGCACTTCCACCATAAGCCACAGACTTCTGTGGTGCCTTCGGAAGAGTGGATGTGTGACCACTGAGGCCACCATGCTGAGAGCGACAGTAGTGTGCTCTGTGATTTGAAAAGGCTGCCTCAGTCTCGAGGTGGCCACTCAGATGCCCACATTGCCTCATAAGACTCTTCTAGGCCTCGCTGCCCTTCAAATAACGTGTGATATTGAGTTTGCAGGTGCTCTCTAGAGAAACGGCTGAACTTGGACTCCTGGGACTTAAGTGCCTTTCGAAATGAAGGGCTGTGCTGTACCGCTGTCGTTTGGTTTACAGGCAGATGTTAGGAAAAGAAAGAAACACAAGCAGAGGAAGGCCTGGCCTGCGACCCTCAGGAGAAGGCCCTAGTTATGAGACAGTGCCCACCTGTGGGGATACAGCTCAGCAAGACTAAAAGCGGGTGGCATTACATGTCATCTTAAGGAAATTATGCCATCTCGGGTGGATCTTCAGTCTCTTGACTTAAAATGCCAATTATGTGATAACCCCATAATTCAGAAGACCTGCTCTGCCACTTGTCAAACCCTGGCCCACGTGCTTTTTCTAACAGAGAGTTACTGTGAGCGTAGAGAAGACAGACTTGGCCCGTCCTGCAACCCCCGTGCCACCCCTGCATGGCAGTGAGTTTTTAGTTGAAATGTGGTCTTTACCTGAAATGCGCCTGGGCACGTCGGTGATGGCAGGAAGCCCAGTGCCCCGTGTGGAAGACAGCGGGGTGGTAGAGTGAATGGATGGGGATGTCATCTGGCTCAGGTAGGAGGGGTAAGACTGGTCATAGGACCACGGTGGGGAAGACTGTGCCTGCCTGGGGTCTGGGGAAAAGAAGAAACATCTTTAGTATACCAGCTGCCGTGACCAGAGAACACGCAACCCATACTCAGAAAGGACAAAGCAGCGGGGGAAAGGAGCAGATACAAGGTCTATTTATGTCCTCCACCCCCACCCCCCACCCCAGGCCCTGTATACCACAACACTTTCTAGACAGCAAGTTTCCACCAAAATAACAAAATGGATCACACATAGGACAATCAGTCTGTCTCTCACATCAACGGTTCTCTTTGCAAAGTCTCAGGCATTTAGAAAACCATCTGCTTCAGTTAACATTAAAAGTTGAATTCCTTTTTATTTATTTTCTAATATTACTCAATGAACACGCATTACTGTTTGTTTTTTTTTAAGTTAGAAAAAGTTTTGAACCATTTACTTGGCTTAAGAACAGGTAGACGGGTGCCTTTCACTGCTATAAACCCAGCTACTGTCTTTTTGGTTTTTAAAGTACGAGATTTCATGCTTATAGCATGGTTTGTTTTCTTTGCCAGCAGTTCAGTGGGATGGCGTTTTCTAGCATGGAGGTTAGGAGGTTGAGGGTAGAGATGAGAAGAGAGAGGGCAGCATGTAAGAAGAGAATGGACGAGCTGGTTATATTATTCTCATGGTAAAGTTACTCCAGAAAATAACTTTAAAAAAATATATGATACTTAATATCAAGTTCAACTACCATGAGAAATTGAAAAGTTTCATCACCATCCAGACTGTAAAAAAAAAAAAAAATGACCCAAAACAGGAGACCAGGGGAATGTCTTTAATCCTATTAGAATCTGTTTAAAAGATGTAGCATGTATGGAATGTGACCCAGTGTTCCTACAATCACTGTAATAATAAAAACAATGGACAGCCGACTTGTTAGGGTTAACTGCTAAACATTAACAATATCTTCTGATGTATCTCTATGACATTTCTTGGAGGTACAAACTCAAATCAAGCCCATGCAGATTTATCAAAAGAGCTTCAGTCTACATAAGAGAAAAAAAAAAAGTAAATTTGCTCTATGTACCCAGGGTGGAAAAGTATGTATTTTCAAACTGTTTTGTTCCCACTGGAGGCCTAATCAAACAATAATAAGCAAATAAATAAGCAAATTTCTCTTAATATGTTCTTTGCTCATTTTAAAAATTATTGTTAATTTTAAAAATTCTAATACACCAGTCTATTCTTAAAACTTTTGTATATTAGAATTTCCATGAATTTTGGAATATTTAAAATCAGGTTCAAGTTCTGACACTTCTACTGTCTAGTTATGTGATGTTAGGTTAATCAGTCAGTGGCTCTGAACCTCAGTTTCCTCAGTAAAAGGTGGTGAGGGGATAATAATATTTAAATCACAGGGATGTGAGAATTACATGAGAAAATAATGAAGAGAGGACTAGCAGAGGAGGCACTCAGTAAATATTCTTCTCTTAAAAAAACTCTTGGTGACACAGGTATACTTCCATGGTTAACACACGTCCAAATTGAAGTTAAGAGATTTCTAATAGGTTTAAAAGTATTCCAACATCACCTATGGGCCTCCGAATATAAAAGCTTAATTTTTAAAAACTATTGATATATTTGAACAATTAGTTCAAGTTTATCTAAAAACAAAAATGAGAATAATAAGATACGGGTTTTTCTGAGATGATTCTCCTCTTTTAAAGCCTCAAAGTTTTCCTATACAGTCAAAGCCATTTAGTTTCAGCTATTCTTGTTTATTTGTTCAATTCAGAAACCATTTATTTAAAGACTATCTAAATAGGACATAACTTCTCCTGAGTTAAAATAATTAAATACATCTGGATATTTGTCTGATGTTTATTATATCAACAAATATATAGAAAATTTTCATCCAAATCAGTTTTGAGGAACATTTACCTGAGTTTGCAATTTGAATAAAAGTACAGTACTGCAAATGGTTACCATAAACTTCTCCTTCAGAAATATAAAGGATACATGGTCATTAATGAACTTTTGTACTTGCAAATGCTCAAGGCTGAGACTGTATAAACTGGCAACATTTCAAATCTAAGTGAGTGGTCCTTGGTTTATATCTGATACCTACTTCCTTGCTTTAACCATTAATGTAATTCACTATTGACAGAAATGGTAAATGATCTTCAGATGGAAAAAAAAAGAAAATGCATCCCTTACAGCACCAGAAACAATCTCCTAAAGGCAAGGCCTTCCTTCAAGCAACATTTTCAGTAGACACAAAGGGCAAGAACCACAGAGCTGAGTTGGGAACATAGGACTCCATTGTGGATGTGAGTTCTAGTCTCACCTGACCAGATGACTTCCTGAGCAAGTAGTTTAACCTGTATGTGCACTGCTGTTGTTACCAGGAGTATAAAGGGATCCCTGCCCCCAAATGGGAAAATATACAAAGAAATACAAGGAATGACTAAAATCACTGAAGTTAAACATATCACAAAGGAATTAGGGAACTAACTTGGATGTAAGATACAGCCTTTCAGTTCTCCTTGTGCAGACAGCCCAGTGTGGGGGAAACAGGTGGGCTTTCTAATGAGAGGATCTGAGTTGGGGTCCAGCTGTGCTATTTACAAGCTGCATGACCTTAGCTGTGTTAGTGAACTCTCTGAACCTTAGTTTCCTCTTCTGGAAAATGAGGCAGCAGAATGTGGTAAAGTGAATCTATGCCTATCACATAGTCAACCCAAGTCCCTGACCTCGGACAGGAGCTCTATCTGCCCTTCTTATAACATCTGACTTACTAATATGATTTCACTTCAACTCCACACTACTCTTACTCATAGGTCTAACAACAGATTTATTAACTATGTAACCATGATGACAAGATAGTATTTGAGAAGACACATTTCAAGGCCACAACACTCCAGTCATGTGTACTTGGCTGGGCAGACAAATCATAGGCTTGAATCATAGGTCCCCGCTGTGCTAACCAAGTCATTTAAACCTTAGGGGCTTCAATGGTTCACCTGTAAGATGGGAATAACGATACTAGGGTTGCTGTGAGCATTACATGAACTAGGCTTTACCAATAAGTTAGTTATTTGGCACTCTTGGTAATATTAAGTATATAACAAATAGAAGTGATTACTGCTATCTGTAAAATTAGTATAATTAATCACATCGATCATTTTTATTTACAAAATTAGATGAGATAATATAAGTAGAAGCATTTGGATAACTGTAAAGTATTGTATTAAAACTTTAGGAGCTCACTTTCCTCGCTGCAAAATGGGTATGATAACACTATCTCAGAGAGTTGTGTAAGGATTAAATAATACACAGTGAGTCCAAATCATCATCATTCATCATAAAATTAGAAATCCAACTCTAAACTCCTCAGGGTGGCTGGGCTGTCTAGTGTTATTCTTGAAGATTTCCAAATTCACTGTCAACATTATTCAATATGATGCCCAGCACACAGTAGGTGCTCAATAAACACCACTGAATAAACTTTCCAGGGTGGCTTGAGTGACTAATGGAATTTTACAATGAAGTAGTAGTCATTCTCTAACTTCCCCTTAGGCTATAAAAGAAGTTATATCAGTGAGGTTTTAGCTTTTACATAAACTTCCCGACTGTCAGAATATATACTAGAACCATCTATTAAGGATAGTTTTGCTTTTAGTTGAGGTCCTTCCTAAAGAGATTCAACATTAGCAAAAATAACTTCTCATTAGCCCTAAACAAGTGAGAAAATTTGTCTTCTGTTATTGCTTTTTTGTCTCTCAGAGAACTGGAGGCAGTCCAGCCAATCTCTCTCAAGGTGACCACCCCTATATTCTATGATAATAACATAATTCAGGAGAGAGAGTAGCTAAAGCAAAGTAAAGCACAAGAACTGCCCTATGGAATTTACTAGACCTAGTAGTATAAGTCATTTTAAAAGGGACAGCGCTCTTTTAAAAAAAAATTTTCTTATTTTTCAATTACAGTCGGCATGTGATATTGTATTAGTTTCAGGTATAACACATAGTGATCAGGCATTCATACAACACAAAGTGATCACCCCCAATAAATCTAGTACTCATCTGACACCATACATAGTCATTACAATATTACTGACTATATTCCCTATGTAGAACAGCAACCTCAAAAAACTAGTAAAAGTCTCCAAACATCCCAAGCCTTCCTCAATACCCTGTGCAAGAGCCACCATCAATCCCAGCTCCACTACTGCTGGCCTGTGTGACCTTGCACAAATTATACAACCTCCTGAGCTTCAAGTTTCCTAATCTGTACAATGGGGGTAAACAGGAAGACCTCCTCATTAAATCTGTTATGAAGATTAAATGAGAAAATGCAGTAAAGAATTTAGCACATGGAAAGAACCCAATAAATGTTCACCATGGTTAAAATCTCTACCTAAACTTTCATTCCATATTGATGTTTCCAGCCCATAAACTCTTACTGTAGCAGAGGAAATGTTTTAGAAAGTTTCCTATAGTTTTGAAGTCCAATATCTGGAGAATATATCTGTGTTGGCCATGTCAATACCCTTTACAATCATTCAACCTTAATTATGTTTCTTTTTAGTCTTGGTTTCTCCCAGACCAAGAAATCTTAATCTGTTTTTTGTGTATTTTCTAATAGTGTACACTTTAACTTCTTTCAAAATTGTAGTGGAGAATAATAGCTATGAAATGTCCTGACTTTCTAAATGCCCAATCACAAAGACATACAGCACTATCATAAATATACAATTACAGTATATTTGCTTTGTTGCAGACAATTATTAAATGCTTACGGTAGAGAAAAGTCACCTTAATCTGATCTCATAAATGCTTTCTGAACTCAACTTCCTGAAGTAACCTGAGACATCTGAGATTCACGCTTAACATGAATGAGTCAGAGCAGGTGACAGATGTTTTTTAAGTATCACCAATCAATCCTTAGGTTACTAATAGGGAAGAGTACAGGGCCCAACTGAGACAAACCTACTAATCAAGTACAAACAAGAAACTGTCTTAACCTCATCCTCAGGTCCGATAGAGCTAATATAATCCATTCCTTCACTCTACCCTGTCCAGAGTTACGTTGAACTGTTTGTATGTTCGAGTCTGCAGAAAAGGGAAGTACCATGTCCTACCACTTCAACAGAAATATAATAACATCCTTGATTTTTGTCTCAGAGGGTAGAGGTGCCAACGATAGTCTTAATATTACACACTGGGTGGCCTATAATTACCTATAAGCACCCACAAGTTTTCAGAGGATAACCAAATTCTATTTCACAGAAATTTTCAAAAGAGATGAAAACTGCTATTGAACTTTAAATATTTTTATGGTGTTTTGAAAACTGTAATTCATTATTTTTATAGGGCAATCTTTAGAAACAGTATCAATTGTATTTTTGTTATGACATTATAGACATTCAAAATGTTGTCATATGTTTTTATATAGATATGACAATCAAAAGCCCAACCCTTTGGTGTTGGGTTTATTTTTATGTGCACATACTCTTTAGTGCTTGGTAAATCTGCAATCCTAAATAACACATGATCCTTTCAATAGGACTCCACCACTATTTCTCCCCAAACTTCTACCCTAGCACCTAAAAGGAGGGTTTGAAATAGAAGTTGTCATCAAATTTGACCTGTAACAAACTTGAGAGAGAAAATCAGGTCTTTGTGATTATGAACCAGATATGACTAACCCAAATGACTAAGTGGGAAAGAAAAAAAGCTGAAGACCTAGGACAGACTAGAATCCTAAACATTGGAGATGAAGCCAATGAAAAAGCAGTCCAGAACTACCACCAGGTACAGAAGGTCAGGCACTGTACTGGACACCTCAGATCTGGACAGCACACTTCCAGAAGAGAGAGAACACAGAATCTGGAGACTAAATGAAGACCAAGTCTAGCCGCTAAGAGTTCAGGTTAAGTAAAAAGGAACCATTCACTTAACATAAGGAATCCCTTCAGCATTCTTTCCAACTGAGGCGAACTTAGTCATAGACACAGCAATGACCAAAACTCCTACAAATAAATAGCTTGTATTTTCGAAACACACAAGAAGTCCAAAGCCTGCCCACACTTTGCAGTTTCTCTCCCAACTCACTAAGTTGAGGGCAAGGCTCTTATTTAGCAGTCCCTTTCTCATCTACAAAGTACAAATGGTCGTTACTGCAACATTAATAAGGGAACTTTGAGGAGGGAAAAGGAGTTTTTACATGCTGTTCTAGTGAATCAGCAAATTACCAATTTTTATTGTGATAAACAGCTTCTGTATGCCTACAGGGCAGCGTGATGGTCTAAGGGGACATAAGAAACAAAAGACATGGCTTGCCTTGAAAAAGCTTATACAGCCAGTTGGGAAACTAAGGCTCACGGATATAAAACAATTCAAAAATGTTCAAAGCATGTCCTTGCGGTGTTGTTGTTGTTGTTGTTGTTGTTTAAGGTGTAAAGATAGAAATGAACCTTGGAGCACCAAGGTCAGAGTGCACTTTGTAAGTTCTCCTTCTAGGGTGGCGTTCCTTCAGCTTAGGCTACTTGGGGATCGGCTGCATCTGCTTTCCATTCTATAAGCCTCCAAACCCTAAAAGTACAAGAGGCAACACACCTAGGGAATGCTCAAAAAGACCAACTGGGGGAGGAGTAGTTCACATATCTCAGGCTGTCTTTGCATCAGGCAAAATGGAGACAACGCTTTATTTAATCCTGTGGCTCCGAAGAAAGCAAGCTCTCTTCTTTGAGTTGGACCCCTGCTTTCAAAATGGCTGACAAGCTAAATTTCATGTCTGCATAACTGAACTCTGAACACTTGGGGTCATAAGAAGAGAGGAAGGAAGAGGGCAGATGGTTAGGGAAAAGGCTCCCTAGGAAAATGAACTGACTCTGGAAAGACATATCAGAGCCTTTCCTTAATAAGTTTGAAGAGGGGTAGGCACCATGGTCAGGCAGCTTTATAAAAGCCCAGTCAACGGTATGCAAGGAAACAGTGGTTGCTCTCCACAGGCCTCCTCCTGTAAACACTCTGGTTAAATATGCGTGGGTGTGAAGAAGGGCCTGCTTTCCTCAGAATCGCTATAACAAGGCACACCATGGACAGGGCGCTGAACGTCATGAAAAGATGGGAGGAAACAAGTCCACGGGGCAGAGCCTGAACCGGAACACATAAGGCTGCTTCCTGTCCATGCTGCCAGAGGGCTTCTGTGTAACGTGACATGACAACAGCCGGGGATTTCTGCCAAAGACCAGTGTGTCTACAGTGAGCACCTGCTGTATTTGGGGGTGGGGGGATGGGAGGTAGGGTACATTTAGAGAGACCTACATTGCAGCTTCTTCATCTTCCACCCATTTCTTCCCTAAGCAGTACTCAAATTAGGCTGTATGGACCTCAAATATTTCTTAAGAAAACTGGGGTATTGAAAATGAAATGTATACGAAGTCTACTAGTTTAAGATTATGCCTCTCAACTGCTCCCAGGGTCAGGCAAAGTCAATAATCTGAACGGAGAGAGGCTGATTTACAATTTCCTATCCTAAACTATTTCTGTCACATTACTGTCATTCATAATACAAACATACATTCATACGTACCTTAATTCCCATTTCAAAACAATTTAGACTAAACACTAAATGTTAAATTCTCTGTTCCCTAATAACCCTTTTAGCTAGACTGGGTCTCTGAGTGAGCTTTCCCACTCACTTCTGGTTTTCTTGACTAATAGGAAACACAGACTTAAAACAAACAGGTTCCTCCAAGTGCAGGAAGAGCCTTGGGCTGGAGGCTTTGGTACTATAACTGCATTTGTTACAAATAATGTACTTCCTCTGAGTCGCAATAAGATCAGAACAGAAGGGTTGATCTCTAAGATGTTTCCCAGCTATGAAATGCCAGGATTCAAACTACTCAGAAAAGTGGGCCCCCTACTCTCAGTCAGAAGTTGCAACAGAAATTACTAAGCCACAGCGGGTTGATGTGGGGTGGCCATGGCATGGAGTTGACAGGTGCTGACATACATGGCACCTAGCCACACACAGGGGTTTGACTCATGTCAGCAGAGAAGACACCAAGATCAGGATTTGGATTCCCCCTCATTTTCCCACCAGGATCTTCCTCCCATTAACCAAGGTGGCTACCTGAATCATTCAGCAGAAGACTAACCCACTGATTCACAGAGACTGACATTTGAGAAACAAAGCAGTAAACTGTTTGGATAAAACTAGATGCTAGGTAGGGTGCCCAGGCATGACAACAGGTTATATTACAATACAAACACTAGGAGGAGAGGGAATTAGTAAATCTTAGGAGTCAATAGCAGGAAAGAGCATGAGAAATAATACATATAGCCTAAGATGTCAGATCCAGTAACAAAATATTAAAAGAAAAACCAAAAGGACGTTGAATTATGAGGACAAGGTCATGAGAAGCTCCTTTTAAGTTATCACCAACTTTTGACTGAATGAAACTCATTAACTGTCTTAAAAAAACTGAGAGGATTTTCTTATTTAAAAGTAAAACCTAGTAGAAGAAACAAGAGACTATACCACATGTCAGTTAACTTGACCTCTCAGCCTTGGCATATCATGGACCTCAACAGTAAAGCCAACAGAGGGAGGGGAATAAGTTACAAAGAGATAGATCCAGAACTTGAGATATAACTGGACATGGTGCTGGACAGCAAAAGTGACCCTTAGTTCCAATCACTGTATTGAAATGGGTGTAGTAAATTCAAGTTCCAATCAGTCTGATATCAACTTTCAGGGTGTTACTGAGGGTCTCAGGTATGATGATTCCTACTGTCACATAGACGATGGTACCCATGGTTCTAAGAACTGTTTCCCAATCATTCATCCATTCATTCAAAAAAATATGCATTGAGTGTCTACTCTGGCACTGTGCTAGGCACTAGGGATATTAATGATAAAGACAGGCCTACTCCTTGCCCTCGCAGAGTTTTCTGTTTGGTAAGGGAGACTGACATTTATCAACTAATATTCAGCTGTGATAAGTGCTAAAAAAAAGCGTATCCTTGTCACCATATAAAAATGTACGGGGAAGCCAGGGTGGCTCAGTGGGTTAAGCGCTCACTTTGCAGCGCCGGGGACCGAGGATCAAATCCTGGCCCCGGCCCTTGCGGACCCATATGCTGAACTGGGGAGTTCCCCCAGTTCAGTTCTCTCTGTCTCTCTGTCTCTCTGTCTCTCTCTCTCTCTGTCAATAAATAAATAAATAAAACTTAAAAAAAAAAAAAAATTGTACAGTGTGGGACTCCAACCATGCCTGGCCATCAGGGAAGGCTTCTGTAATGATGTGATGATTAAGCCAAGAACTAAATGACAAGCAGAAGTCTATTAGATAAGTAGGTGGGGTTAAAAGAGCTTCAGGCAAAGCGAAGAGCATGGATCAAGTTCTGCGACTGAGGCAGTATGGTTTTGGGGGGGAGTTGAGAAAGCCAATGTGGTTGGATTGCTGACAAGAGGTTCAGAAAAGTGTGACATGAGAATGGAGAGAAGTCAGGGAGGAGCCGGGCACTGCAGAACCTGCTGGGCCACACTGGAGGTTTTGGCCTTTATCCTCAGTGCAACAGAAGGTCAATGGGGTGTTTTCAGGTATGGTGTGTCATAATCTGATATGCATGTTGAAAATTCTCCCTCTGACAGCCTAATAATAGAAACAGGGCAGAAGTCCAGTCTAGGACATGGCACCCAGGGAAGGGTGTGCAGGGAAAACAGTAGCTGAAAAGGGTGGAGTCCAGGAGCTGTGCTCAGGAAACCAGAAAGCAGCCTGGGCACTTCGCTGTCCCCACACATCACCTGACCATGGGAATGAGGCTCCTGAGATGCCCCTGGCTGGATCAGAAGTGGCTCTGGGTGAGCCAAGTGAGCCTCGGGTAAGGGGCCTTGGCCTCCACCTCGTACATTCTGGTTCAAGGGCACAGAGCTGGGCGTCTTTACAGTTAATGAGCTCCCCAGGTGATGCTATATACACAACAAAGTTTGAGAACAATGGGCACAATTTTTACTGATGACAGTTAGAAAGGAAAATTACCCAACAATATTTTGATTTAATCTTCCCTATCAAGAACGATCTTCAAATAGAAGGAGCAGAACAAACATGTTTAAGAGGAAGTTAAGTCCCAAGAGAGGTAAGGAGATAAGGGACAGCAACTTGCTGCTTAAAACGATTTCAGGTTTCTTCTGAGATGAATTATAGTCCACAATATTGTAAGAGTTTGTGGCAACTCGTAGGCAAAGGGCTTCCACTGGGCAGAGCAGGGTCTACAAAGTTCTTTCATATGAGTAGATGAAGTCAAATAGGTCTCCCTATAACTCCACTCACTACTAATCTTAGCTTTGCTATCTGGGATTATTCTTACCCGTGACAATTATTAAATCATTTGAAAATAATGCCTTTAAAGTTTCCTACATGATTTATATGAGTTTTACACTCTTTTACCCCATGTACTTTATTCTGATAATGGTACCACTATTGGTAAAATCTAAATTTCAACTACAGATGCTCCTCAACCTACAGTGGGGTTATGTCCTAATAAACCCATAAGTTGAAAATTTCGTAAGTTAAAAATGCACTTAGCACACCTAACTTACTTAACATTATAGTTAGCCTAGCTAGTTTCTACAGAATGTGTATTGATTTCGCACCATCATAAAGTTAAAAATTGCTAAACCATCATTAAGTCAGGGCCCATCTGACTCTTTTGGAACCACTGGTGGTTTCTGGAGCCACTGTTGCTTATGACTTTCTTGCAGTCTACTAAAAACCCTCAAACCACTTTCAGTAGCCTGTGCACAATGAAGTTTTCACCTGATCTTCACAGTGACTTTTGGAAAGCAGAATGGGTTCACTGGGTTCCTAAGATGAGCAGAGCAACAGATGAGAAGAAAGCTCAATTGTCCATTGTGTGTGTTGACCTCAGCAAGATATATGCCTTATAGCTACTATGATATAGCTAGTTAAAAAGCTAAAGTGGTCATTGATATGGATCGAGATCAGCTTTGAGGGAGGTACGTAGTGACATGTGAGTATTCAAGAACATTATAGTTCTATTTACGTTCAGCATCTTCCTCAGGATTTCTAATTAAAGAATTAGAAACAACCTTTCTAAGCTTCAAGGTGAGACAAAGTTGTAAGGAATAGCCAACACACCAGATGAAGGATCTGAACTATAAAATACGATAAAAAGGGGAGGTGAAAGTGTCATAATGAAACTGAGTAAGAACAAAAGTACAGGGCTGCATTTAGTCACCACCAGAAGGCACATCAGAAGCCTGTCTGAAGAGCAGTTTCTCGTGGACTGCAAGCCATAGTGTGATGGGAAGACAAAAAGTTAACACAATCTAAATTTATTAACAGAGATGGATTAAGAAAGTACTAATAGACTACCCACTACCATGGTCAGACATGGTGAGGATTATATGTCCTTGAGGCCATGTCAAACTGAAGCATTGGAGAAGACAGACCAAGAGGCGGAACCTCCATCTGTTACAGGAGGAACAGCCATGAGCTCTCGTCTACCCTCAACTTTTCCGTAGGACACTCCTACCTCCCACCTGAACTTAAACTTGCATTTCCCCAGATCTTTCCTCCTAAACTTTTCACTCAGCTGCTGCTCATTCTCCAAGGCCACAAGATAAGCCCACTCCACTTCAGAAGTGCTTCCATCTTTACCATAACCTACAAAGTCCAGGACATTCCCCTGTGTTGGTAACTGGCTCAACATTGTCCTTGTTTCCCTGACTTGTACTGAGTCCTAGGAGAAAACTGTCATTCTCACTGATGACCCACCACACCTGAGCCCACTCCTGTTCACACACTGCCACCACTGTAGCAGGTAACCACATAATTACGCCGACTGGCTCTTCCAATGATCTCTACCCTTAGCTAGGTCCTCACTGATGCTCAACCAAAGTCATGTTCCTTTCCCACCATTCACCTTGGTGGCAGCTCCAAGCATTTATCATTCTTCTTAACCCTTTCCCCTACATCTTCACCTGCTCCCCACCTAGACCACTTTGTCAGATTCACCGTCCTGAAACACTGATTTCTAGTTTCAGCTCTGAGAGTTTCAGAAATCTCCTGATACCTAAATTTTCTTATTCACTGAATAAGAAAATAAGATTTCACTCTGTGAAATCTGTCTTTTAAAAACTGTTACAACCAACTCTTTTTTAACAGTTAAAAAGCAAGTCCTTATCAAAATAAACAAAGTCCTACAAGAATTCTGATGGTCTTAACTGGGAGTAGTGCCATACAACTTTATTCCTGGAATACTTCTGTGCCTATTAAAATGAAAACAAATGGAGCGAAAATGCTTTTTAAGCTGATAATATCTGTAACATATTGTTGTTGCTTTTTAATACTACATAGTACAATATATACCCACTCTGTTTGAAGCTCTGGGTGCCTGACTTGCCCCTGCGTTAGCCCTGTAGGTTGACTATTTCATTCAAAGTCAAACTCTCATATTGATCATTTTTCCCACAGTCCATTGCAAAAGGGAAAAGGGGGTGAGAAAGGTCCTTAGGCAACTAATGAAGGGGAAAGACATGTACATGCATGCACATATATGCTTACACACACATATGGATAGCTTTAACTACATATAAAACTAAAATGAGAAAGATGATGCTTTGGAAAAGAACGAGAGAAAGACACTAACACTTGCTCTGGGCAGAGACCTAAGAACAGGTTAGACATGAAACTGTCTGGGGAGGATAAAAGTAATACATTATGTAGGAAATTGCTTTTTCTTTTCACAATTAGATCTTAACTTTGCATCTTCTAGTCCAGGTAGGAGTAAATTATAAAGACAAGTTTTGGGAATTTAAGAAACTAGTTTTTCTTGTATCATTACCCTTCTCTGTTTTTCGGAAAGCATACTAAAGCCAGAGCATCTTCAGTTCATCAGGATAGCCCAGCTGAAAGAAGTCCAGTGGCGTATAAGAAAGTAATCTCTGGAAGCTGGTAACGAGTTAAACAACATGACATGTTGATCACCAGCCCCTCACAGGGTCTTAACAAAGCCAGCACATTCTGGGCATAAACTCCGCTCTCCCTCGGAAGGTGGCCGCCAGAGCTGCACAGACATGCAATGGTGTTTACACACAAGATTTGCGCCATTTCTTCAGAAGGACTGTAACCAGCCATCTACTCTAAAGACATTTCCCGTTCACATGTGCACGTGGTCGCAGCAAATTTACTTGGCTATCCTGCCCAAAGATCCCAAAGGAAGAAGACAGCACAAGACTCCTCAGGAATGCCAGAAATTAAAACATAGCACCACACAGTAAAGGAACAGCACTCCCGACAACGTGCCTTTCAGGTGGTGATCAGTTACAACACAAGATGGCTCTAGGTGAGTAGGACCTCAGAGGTCATAAGGCACGAATCCTCACTTCACTCCCACTCTCCACATCCTACAATTCTTCTCACACTCACAGTACCTACCATCATTCTCCCTGCTCACTCACAGTCACTGAGCCACTCACGGGGTCACTGTTCCTCACACTCACAGCCACCCCCACCCCACTATACCCCACACCCACTGAACCTCCCAACTTGTTTCATATTAAAGAATCGTGCGGTCACTCGGCACTTGAGCACAACAGTAATTTGAGACACACACTATTCAGTTGCGGATTCTTATTTCTGAGAGGATTACACTAGTAAATGTTTCAGAGCAAACACTGTGGACTCAGGCTAGGACACCCAACATATATACAGCTCAGGCCCAATTGGATTGTTTGGCTGAGAGTCATTCAATGCTTAAAGGAAGGGCATTGCCTGCCAAGGGAATACAGGATCAGACTGAAGTTGGGTGGAGTCAACTTCAATTCAGTCAAGGTAATTGCTGATAAGATTAGTGGTATTCTGCATGTCTGGCAAGTTGTTTTTCAAGAGATTCTTAAAAGTGTTACCTTTAATAGAAATACTCACATAACTATATTTTAATCATTAAAAACAATTATATTGCATTTTAAAGCAATGTAATTCAGATACTCAGATACTCTTAATGCATCCCTTTTATGAAAATACTGTCTCTAAATATGCTACATCATATCCAGTGGAGAGAAGAAAAAGAAATTAGTCCCTTAGGACACATGTCACTTAGACTGTCAGCAATATGGCTTGATGGGGATGAAGGTGACTGCTCACTAAGAGTCTGAAACTCACAGTTGACTATAACAGCTGAAGAGGCCTTCAGCAAGTCATTTCTCAAAGCACCAGTTTCTTTCCACCTGTAAAATACAGACTTTTCAGAATTCTTTTAAGGCTTTAACAAGAACTTTATGTAAACCAGTCTGTAAATGGTAAAGAGCTGCCTAAATGAAAGCTGTTAGGTGCTGAAATGGAAGGAAACTGAGCCGTGGCAGAAGTACACCTCAACTTCCCAAGGGCGTATGGTGGTTAGGAGCACAGGACCCTGGAGCAATGTGGGTCTGGCTTTCATTCCTCTATTTACCACTTACTAACTGTATGTGGAACCTTGGGCAAATATTTTAGCTTTTCTGACCCTCAGTTTTCTTAAAAATGCCACCTATCTCATAGAGCTGCTATGAGGAGTGTATGAGTTAATCTCATTAGAACAATGCCCAGCACACCAGACCTATTCAATAAACGGCAGTTAATGGCAATCCAATCAGAGTTACTAAAAAATATTAGGGCTAGAATAATAATGGGTCACACTCCCTGAAGAAGTTAATGACCCATTTGTTCACTCATTCATCACCAAACTAGAAGTTACCAAGCAGTGGGCACTATATAAGACAAGGGAAAAACAAAGATAAATAGAACATGGCCTAGACTTTGAAAGCTCAAAGTCTGGTGGAGAAGACAGACATGTGAACAAATAATTTTGTTTGTTATAAGTGGAACAGTGGAATGGGAGCCTTGCGTAGATTCAAAGAGGCCTAACGGAGGCCGGTATTTTGAAGAAAGAAGAGAAATGCTACCATCCTTTACTCTTGCCTTGGCTACTACAATAGCTTCCAGAATGAGCCATTCTTCACACAGCATCCAAAGTGATTTTTTCAAAACCTGTCATATCATTCTCTTGCTTCACATCCTTCAACAGCACCCACTACAATCAAAACAAAACCCAAGCTCCTTCTCAGGGCCTGGAAGACTCTATAACTGAGCCCCTACCTGCCTTTCTGTATCATTCCCCTTGTTCACTGCATTCCACCTACACTAACCTTCCTGTCCAGTGAACACCACAGTCCCTGCTCCGTGGGAGTGTTTGTGTGAGTTCTCCACTGCCTGAAATGCTGTTCTTCACTGGTCTTCAAAGCTCCTCAAATAACCCTTTCCCAACTTTCCAATCAAAATTGGTTCTTCCCTCCCTAAAGTGCTATTGCATGACCCTAGTTCCTCTGAAAACATTTACTATTATCTAAAATCTTCTTGTATGTATGCTTATTTATCCATATACTGACTATATCTGTCACTAAAATGTAAGCTCCTTGTGAACAGAAACTATATCTATCTTGTTCACTTACAATAATATCTGACAATAACATTGAAATATTTTTGAATGCATGAATAACAGAATAGCAGAATGCCCACCCAAAGGTCAGGTGAATGCCCCAATATACCAAACCCAAGGACCTGAGTCAGCTTTTATTTTACTTTTTTAAAGAGTTACATTAGGGGAAGTCAGGATGGCTCAATGGTTTAAGCGTTCACTTTGCAGCCCTAGGGACCAAGGATCAAATCTCAGCCCCGACCCGTGCCAACCCATATGCTGGACTAGGGAGTGCCCCCAGTTCAGTTCTCACCGGGGTGAGACCCCAGCCCAGTTCCTGCCCTATGCAGCCCGTGCCCACCTGTGGAATGAAACTATGTGGAAAAACCAATGATGTGCAACTATGGAGACTGTTCTGGGGGAGGGCCCAGGGAAGTCTCCGAAGTTGTACGTCATCACTTGTCAACATGGTTTCATTTCACATAGGTGTGTGGGGGCCATGTAGGCTATGACCCGAGCTGGGGGCCTCCCGCATGGGAGGCACACCCCCTCGAGCCAGGGGCCAAACCAGGGGGTGAGAACTAAACTGGGGTGTGCGGGGGGGGTCTCCCACATGGGATGCACACCCCAGTTCAGCATATGGGTTTGCACAGGTGGGGACCGGGATTTGATCCTCAGTCCCCGGGGCTGCAAAGTGAGCACTTAACCCACTGAGCCATCCCGGCTTCCCGAGTCAGCTTTTATTAGGTACAGCTCACCTATCCAGAGGGTATTGAGTTTAAAAGAGTGATTATCTTGATCAGTATCTCCTAACATACTATCCCTACTCTACTGCTATCACTACATTCTGAATCAGAAGACAGAGACAGTTGTAACAGACAAGGTGTTTTTCTAGCACTCAGAGACAGATACCAGATGTCCAAAAGATTGAAAAAAAAAGCAGGTACAGAGGAAGCAACTTCCTCAGGAAGCCGTGAGGAGGCCCTGGGCCCTCGAGCACATCAGCCATAAAGACTGCAACCAAGCGACACCGGCACACCGGGACAGCAAAGAAGCCAGCCCACTGCCCAGCTAGAACCTCCAGCCCCGGCAATTGTGAGAAGTGCTGGAAGATACTAGAGAAAACACTAAATGCTTTGGACTGCCTCCATTTATAATTTTTAAATTTCATTTCACTCTTCTGGAAATTTGACTTGCCTTTTATGTTGGCAACTGGGAGAACTAGTAGTAACTATATAATCATAATCATTATCTATAGTTTTGGGATAAAGAGCTTGAAATATCAAGAAAGCCAAGCCAATGACAGGTAACTGGGCCCTTTCTGTCATAAACGTCTTTATCCAAAGGATAACACGAACTAAAATTCAGATGTGGCACATCGCAAAGAAGTTAAAAAGTCCACTAGAGGTAAGACTCACATGGAGAATTTAAATTTAATCATGCAATTGTATAGATTCTAAACTGGAATGATAACCAAATGGTTTAACCCTGTGTGGTTAACAAAGTGCTGCGCTGAAATGTGATTTCTGCCATTATTGTTCATCACCAGAGAACAATGATACCCTGGGATAGGAAATTAAAAAGAATATTAAAGCTAAGAAGTCATACTACTCCAGCCCTTCTTGCAAGGATTTCTTCTCACCTGAACTTTCATTCATTCAACATTTAATGAGATGCTACTACTGTGCTAGGCACAAAAGAAAATAAATCCCTAAATAAATCCCTCAGAGAATTTACAATACAAAGGGTAGAATAAAGCAAATACACAGAGACTGTACAATAAGGCAATCTCAACTAAAACTTAGAAGATGGATAAGCAATCTTCAGGGGTCTCCAAACTTTTCAGCCCGTGGGCCGCATTAACTATCAAACAGCAGTTTGGGGGCCAACTACACACTCAAGGTCCAAATAAAAAAGAATCAAAACATAAATGTTGTTTTTAATTATTTATTTAATATTATTTTATTCAGATAAAAAGGTCTCCACGGGCCGGATGAGAGGGCCTTGCGGGCCGGATGCGGCCCGCGGGCCGTAGTTTGGAGACCCCTAGAATCTAGATGAAGGTTCCAGGACTCTTCCCTGAAGAAGTAACAGTGACCTCGAAGGATAGGCGGATCTTGTCAGCAGACAGAGACCACCATAAATAGACTAGCCTAAGTAAGAGGGTACAGAGAGCAGCACATGTGCTCAAGGAACAACAACATTATAGTCTGGGGCACAAAAAGATAACTCTCTCTTCAATTAGACTTTAATTCAAGGATAGAATTTTTCTTCTGTCCCCCATATTATCGAGGACCCACTGTGTATGGCTCTAAATCATACTTATGCAGTGAAGAAGAACCTGGAGAGAAAAGAAAAATCTATTCAATTTACTGGGAAGTTGCTGTGGCGATGGGTGTGCTTGGGTTTTCCTAATAATTTGGGTCTCTGTAGCACTCTACACATCTTTAGTCATGGGCAGATACCTGTATTACCTCACTAACAATATGGGGACATTTAAAGAAAGTGCACATGGCCACGAGTGGGCAGGATTGGCATGTATGTATGTGTGAATCTTTAAATTTGGAAAGTTTGATAAAGTCATTGGGCTCAATACCTTGTGGATGTTTTTTAAAAAAATGGAAAGATTGATCTATAAATCAGTTCTACTAGTGCTGTAATCCCCAAAGGCAGAGCTAATACTCATATAATGTAATTCCATAAGGCTCTTAGTAGCTATATATATATATATAGGTGTTCTATACTTTCATTTTTAGAAATATATCCAGTGAATATTTAAATATTACTTTTAAGTGATCATGATGGAATTGCAGCGTGCTGTTGTTAAGAAAAAGCATACTTCATGGGGAGTCAAGAGACCTAATCCTGCTCTGTCACCATCTTGCTGTAGGACTGCAGATAAGTAGCTTAGCCTCCCTGAGCATCCCTCCCAACAGGACGGAAAGTGAAGAGAGATGGACAAGGAGAGGAGAGGAGAGCCATCTGGGGCCACGCTCCCGGTCTATTCAGATGCTCCGGCAGGGACTTCCTCAAAGCCCTGTTCTGCACTCACATCCTGTGGAGCAGATGCTGCTAAAAAGTAGCTCTTCACAGCTTTTACCAAAGCTTTGGTTAGTGATATCTAAGGTAACTTTAGATTCCAAAAAGGCCTCTGGTTCTGTTTTATGATGTCATGTTTAGGTTTGAGAACAAAGCCTTTTTAAGCATCTTAAGTGAATCTAGCAACACACGGGTTCAAAGGTAATTTTAAAAGCATAAGTCATTAGCAAAACATAATTAGCAAACAATTAAGGATTAGAATACACAAATCAAATATTCAGAGAACCTAGAGATTGCCAAGTCACAGAATACACACACACACACACACAATTTTACTGACCATCAAGTCCCCTACAAATCACATATAAACACTTTTATATATATGCATACATATGCTTCTAAACACACACACGGTCTAAGATTTACTATAAAGACAAACGGACGGCTATTATGAACCTTAATCAAAGATCAAAAGTCCACTACTTTAAATGTAGTAGCATTTATAGCTACAAGCTTCAAATTCATCTTAGTGTGACTTTCATCCTTATGTTTTTATCAAGGACACATGTCTAGTGAACACAATCTTTTGATCCCTACACATCAACATTTAGAGATTTATTTAGGCTAATACATGGCTATTCTTCCTACCTCTAAGGTTCTTCCCTGATGCAGATATCTGGTTCACTTCAGTGTTCAGATACTTTGTTTTTAGAATTCTATAGTATTTTTAAAATACTCAGTCATACTCATATATTCAGACTAATATTCATATGCCCACAGAAACCTAAACTAAGTAAATATCTAAGATGACATATATCTAATATAGGCAACAGAGAATGAGAGAGACGTCATTTACTTTATAAACTAGTATGAACCAGTAAGGACACTCAAAACCTAACCACTATAGACAAAAACTTCACTATTAAAAAAAATTCATTTTGAGAGTTTGTTGTACCAACTAGATGACATGTAGAGTTCCTTTCAGCTCTCAATAACTGTGATTTGCAAATTAAAAATCTATGATGATTAACACACTCTTTTGTCACCATAACCTAAAAGCAATCAGACTAGCCCTATAATAAGGTCTGTTTTTATACAAGTGGGGAAGAAAAAACAGAAGAGTTGGGAGTCTTAATGCACCAAACATGAATGATTAGTCTGTAATGCAATGCTGATGTTAATTTTTAGGAATAAAGGTAGAGTAAGCAGCTTACTAGAGAGTCTAGAGAGAAATGTTGCTTGAGAAACCAGAGCTAAATGTGAATCAGAAGTAAATTCTGTCCGCCCGATGAGCTGCTCATTGACCTTGCCTTATAACCACCAATCAAGGCTTCCTGTTAGCCCTAGGCAATTTTCAAGAAAACTTAATGAAACAGTTATCCATATAAGAAATGTAAGCCCAAATCAGAGCCAGTCACACTAATTTTCTAATAGTGAGGGTGTGATGTTATCCCCTGTACCACCTGGACACAATACAGAAACTTGTACCAAACATTCTCCCAGAGAGCAGTTATTCCCGTTCCACCAGTGTGCAGCCCAACATTGCTACAGAGTACAACATTCGTAGAAACTTCCCCCAAATTCCACCCCAAACTTACTGAATACTGCAATTTTTTTTAAATAAAAGAAGGTCAGCATCTTCGAGTCTTGATTCTTTCATAAGAAGCCATTTCATAACTCCAGGACTTTTGAAGTGACCACATCTCCTCTAGCAGCCCCTCACCCCCAGCCTGCCAAAGTCTGTGCAAGTGAAACCTATGAGTCTGTCTTACCTGTAATCTGACTCTGTCCTTGTGGATTAAAAGGACTTGGTGCAGAGTTCAGGGAGGGCCGTGGGTTCTGAGGCGGGACACCTACTCTCATACTGGGATGAGGAATGCGCCCTAAATCACTGAGGCGGTCAGAGAACAAACTAGGTTTAGAGTCATCAAGCTTCTGTCTGTGCCCTGGAAACAGCAAATCATAAAATAAAAGCATATTAATTAGCTGAACAATTGACCATGCTAAATAGATATGTGAACATACATACTGGTGGGTTCAAGCCAAGGCATCATCAATACTGGTATTTATAATGAAGTGTCTATACAAAGCCCTCCATTTACAATCGCTTTATAAGCATCATCTAGTGGCAAGCGTTCCTAGTTCTGTGCTGTAAATCGCGCGCGGAGGATCCCAGAGGGTGACTCTGAGTCAGGCTTCAGTAGCGAGGTCAGGATGCTGGAGCTCAGGAGGAACTCCCTGGGCGCCTCCTGCTGCCCTCTGAGTGAGGATGGGGAAAGTGAATGTGTTCTTGTTTCAGGAAATAGTAAACCTCCCCTGCAAGCTCAGAGAGTCTGTGCCTGTGACATATACTCCCCCAAAGGTGGGACGGAAACACAGACAAACCCATTTGTCAAAGGGAAACTTCCATGATGGCCATAGTGACCTTTTCTTTCTTATGTGACAATTAATACCTTACTGAGATTCTTCCCCAAAAAATTAAAACTCAGTTCTATAACCCCTTGAGAAAAAAAGAAAGAAAAGAAAAAAACAGAAACATAAGCAAAGGAACTGACATTCTCAAGAGGAATCTGAATAGTTTGTGATAGGCCAAAGCCTGAAAGCATATAATAAACTATGTTAAATAACAGAGAATGCTTTTTACTTTGAATCTAGTAGTGTGGCTTTGTAAAAGAAATTGAAAAATACCCTTTGGGTTACCATGTGAATGTGAGAATCCGTTATTTAAAAAAAAAAAAAAATGTTTGTCTCTTCTAGTTCAGTCAATTCTAAAATCCAAGGAATTTCTAGATATTAAAGAAATATGCAAATTAAAATATAACCAAGGTACTAAAACTTTTTTTTTTAAGCCTCAAATCATTCTTAGTAAAGTGTATAAAGTATTGTCTTGATACAAGTGTAACAGAAAAATTTCTGAATCTTGGTGCAACGTTACTTGAGTGGAAATCTGTAGGGTGGTACTGCAGTGAACAAGTACAGTAATGCCTGACACATAAAAAGAAATGTAGTGTGGATTCCTTCTCCCATATTCTATACCACTGAGGCCCTAGTATATTGCCCCAACATTTTAGTAAAACGTTAAGTAACCAAAGCTGAGTCAAATAAGAACCATTAAGATGACTGGAACAAGAATTTGCCCTTTGATTAAGGGAATGAGGATTAATTTCCATATAAGGGGGAAAAAAAAACCAACCTTGAAGGAGATTTATTAAGAATGTCCAAGAAAAGGAATGTATATTCTATGGGTAGCAAAAACACCTCATCTTCCACTTAGGACAAGAGGAATGAATGTATCTGGATAGGGTTAAGTTGAACATTAGAATTTCCCAACTATACGCTGTCTTCGTAAGACAAATTCCTTATTTTATTTGCCCCAAAATGTATTTTCCTGTCTCCTTTTTCATTGCCTACCCAGCCCAAAGAAAACAAGACAGGAAGCCAAGGCGTGGTAATATGAGTGTAGCTGTCTCCATAGCCAAACATGTTCCAACTAGGCCCATTAACTGAAATGCACCCACCACCCTATTTCCTGCCAGTGCAAGTTCGGGGCATCTGCTAGAATTGAGGGACTAAGACTAGGAGAAAAATGATCAGGAAAAAAAAAAATACGGAAACTCATTGTTAGTTGATGTTTATTTTCCCCATCATCCTCATATAACATTTTTATCCAGATTACAAATAGATTTTTGAACTCTGTTTACCCCAAACAGCTCCTGGACCCTGGCAAGTGAGGTTTCCACAAATGAAGTGAACTAAGGCCTACAGAGGTAAAATAGCTAGCCCTAGGTCCTCGGATACCGACTAGCTCATCCTGGACTAGGATACAGTTCTTGTCCTCGTTGACTAAGTTTTCCGCTCATCATGTGGCACCATCAATGTTGGCATCCTAGCTTTCTCTTCCCTTCCTCTCCTAGCTGCTATGGAAGACTGAAAAACACCCAGACTGACGTAGTGAGACACCTAAGAACTAAGCCCTGTGAAGTGTCAAGGCCGGTTTTCAAAGCCAGTAGGAGCAGCAGCAAGGATTCAATTACAAAGTTAATAGCTCACCCATTACCCTAAACAAACTTCCATCAATACATCTTGCTGTGTCTAACTAGTTTCACGATTAGGGAATTATATAGGACTTGTCACAGTTAAATCTGTGTATTCTGTTCCTCACACACATACAAAAAAAGTATTGGTGTGATGTTGATACAGCTGTAAACATTAACAAGAAAGCTTATGGAATTGTCCCTGGAAGTTATTTTTTTTAATAGGCCATATTTTTGGAATGGCAGATTCCCTGAGGGCTAAGGGGAGGGCTACATGATCTTGCATGGTTCCTTTATACACTGCGACTTTATGTGGGCCATGGGTCACAAGAAAATTTAATAAGCTTTGCCTCTGCTTTCTACAGCCTTTTCATTAGGTTTTTCACGGAGACCGTACGAGATTTGAGCTCAGTATATGGATGTGTGACTACACTTTATTTTCTCTTAGCCTAGTGCTTCAGGGGAGTAATAGGAGGTTGCAGGCAAAAATCAAGGACTTGAATAGCACTCTTAAGTGTGAAAAATTGAAGAGTACGTGAAATTTTAAAGTCTCAATGATCTTTTTGGAAATTATCTTCAACAACGAAGCACCGAGTATCTCCATACACCCTGGCGTAATCCAAGGAGTATCAATCTGTGGCTGCATATCGACAAAAAACAGATGCATTTTTCCTTACAGATGTCTGCCTCTGAATCACCACCACTACAACCACAACAAAATTCTTACAGTACAATGAAGAACAAAAGCTGAACATGTTCTTCATCTTTCAAGCATGACAAGTACCCACTACCACTAAACCACATCAGGGTAACACTTGAATGATTAGCTGAAAGAAAATGTACCTAAATCCTAGCACCCAGGCAATCCCTTCAGAAACCGAGAACACGAAAAGCAAAGGGCATGCTGACTACATCAAGGACAGAGTCTCATTCGTGGTTCAGGAAGACCTCAACCTTATCCAAAGGGCCAAAGCGTGGATCTTCCAAGCAGGACAAAGGTATGAAGAATGGACAACTCTTGTGTTACATTCGAGACTATGTAAAAGCTCAGTCCTAGATCCTCTTCTATAACTGCACTTTCCCCCTTGAGCAATGGCTTTTCTCCTCTAGCTGGATAAGAAATCCCTCTTGGGAGCTTTGAAAAATGTGCATGCCCAGGCCCTGTATCAGCTCCACTAAATTAGAATCTCTGGGAGGGAGTCTACTGTATAGCTGAGGTAGAAAACCACAGCCCAATATGACCTTAGTGACACCTTCTCACACCAACGACTCCTCATTTCTGGGGAGAGTCCTGACCTCTTCCCCAAGTTGCAGGTTTGTGCATCTCACTGCCTACTTGACCGTCCCCTGGGATATCTGAATGGTATCTTAAATGCAATATATTTAAGACAAATTCTTGATTGTTCTCTCAGAACCCTATTCCTCTCTGAGAGTCCCACCATCTCAATATATGGCACCAGCCACTCGGTCACTTAACATTTTCCTTGCATTCCCCTGTCTCTAACTTCCCACAGTCACTGTACTACCAAGTCTTGTCATTTCCACCTTGAAATATATCTCAAATCTATTCAGTTTTCTTGTTTCCACCAGCACAACCCTAATCCCAGGGACCCTCCCCACCACCACCACCACCACCACCCATTTTCTCTCTCTTGGCATCTACCGTTGTCTCCTCTTTGTTATCCATCCCATTTCCATTTCCCTGAAATGTTCTCCCCTGATTCTTTGTATAACCTGCTCCTTCTCACCCTTAGACTGCAGGGTGAACACCACCTCCTATGAGAGGCCTTCCTGCCTCCTATACCAGAGTAGTTTCCCTTCCTCTCTGCTACCACAATTTATAATTATCTTGTGTATTCATTTCTCTCCCCTGCGAGACTCTGAGTTCATGGGAATGAGTGTCCTGTCCTGTTTATAGCTATAGCCTCACAACCTCTTTCAATGCCTGCCATACAGGAGGTGCTCAATATTTATGTAATAAATGAATGAACAAATATTTTCCTCTTTTAGATGAATGTCTTAGTTAAGAGAAGATTTTCCAGCCCAGGATATCTATTACAACACTATCTTTCCCTAAAAAACTCCTCTTTTCTCAATTTGGCAATCTAGTGAATCCAGTGGGCAAAGCCTTTCCTTAAAGATCAGCCTTTATTGGTGCTTCTTACAAAATTATCCTGAAGGATATTCAAGTGAAAGCTTTCTTTCTTTCTTTCTAGAAAAGTCTCATTTGCTCTCACTGCAATTCTTAAGCACTGTTGTAAATCATTTTGAAGCATAGAGGTGAAAATGACAAGAGAAATCATTTAGACTCTAAATTTTAGAGCAACATACTTTTATGGATGAGGGACCTTGAGTCCCTGAGAGGGGAAGTGACTTACCCAAAGTCACAGCATTGGGGGCAGGAGTAGAACTTTTCTGTCTGCTGGTCCAGAACTCTTTTTCCTCCCATTGCTAACAAGCTTAATTTAGATTATAACAGCAAAGCATCATTCATTCATGGGAAATCATGATCAAAAGTGAGTTTAAAACGGAAAAAAAAAAGTAGTTTTCAGAACAACTTTTTTTTTTCAAAAATTCAAGTGTATTTGGCTGAATATGACTTTTGTTGCAATAAATTCAGGGGCACAAGAAGAAAGCATGATCAAAAGGTCACAACATTCACACATCCTTAGAACAAAGACCCATGAGGAACTCTTAGGTCATTAAGCAATAGGCCATCTAATTGTCTCATTCTTCCCCACCCAGCTCTTTTAGTCCAAGGGCAACTAACCCTCAATGAAAGTTAGTAATATTGCCATTATTTCCTCTTCAAAAATCACGCATCTGAAACTGGTACTCTAAGACTCTGAAACTGCAGTATGTGAACTACGAAAATAAATTTGCCTCACTGATGTGACCCTGCTCTGCCCATTTTTTATCAAAGTGGCTTGAGAACAGCTTTACAACTTTAGAGAGCTATGTCAACCCTTATGCCCTGTATTTACACGATGCACTTCACTAGTTACAGCACTACTCTTGATGGATGCCCAAGCGCACACACACAAGAGGGTGCCTTTCAAAAACATGGCACCTTTCAGAAAGATCTGAGAAGATCCACTGCCACTGACTACATCAGCAGAACATGTCATGGCTGGTCCACATCTAATGTGGCACAACAGGGTCATGTTGCTGTTCAGTAGGGCATGTGTCATCTCTTTTCAGTAGTATTTTAAAACAGTTTTAAACACTTCTTTGACCAGATCCCTACTTGTACCTTGGGTATCATGAAGATACATTCTTTGAAAATAAATACAAAGCAGATATGGAGTAGAGCGTCCATCAGGAAGCTGTACCATATCCATATTTGAGTCAGCTAGTCCAGCTAGTGTAGACCAGGCATCTACGATGTGAAGTCTCACTAGGCATTGCGAGGAGAAAGGGAGAGATCTTTAAGATAATGTCCTTACCCTCAAGCAGTTCAGAGTCTAGAAGGGAAGAAAGGCAAGCAATTAACTATAACTGAAAAAGGCTGTGGTGAGCAGAATCACTAAAATGCTATGGTTTGGGTGGGGCAAAGCCCAGATCTTCTAACAAGGGAGAAGAGGGGGGTGGCTGTGGGGTGGATGATGACCAATGTCTGGTGCAGATCTCTGGGGTCCCTCCCAGCTTTTTCTGGTGGGTTGAACACAGGTGGAAGGAAGGACAAGGACAAGGACAGCCCTATAAACCAGTGTGAATTTCTGTGGTTAAACTAAGAACCATGACTCCCTGAACCACCTCTCCCAGTGAGAACAAGAAAGTGGGGACATCAAGCTTCAAGCCAAGGCAAATTTTCCTGCAAAGTTCTTGACAGAAGCAAGTCCACGAGGGAGAAAGAGAGAGGAGGCAATCAGGGTCAGCCTGTTTTACCAATTTGGATTTCAGAAACAAAGAGAAGAAAACATACCACAGGGTCTTTTTCTTCCCCCCCCCCCCCCCCCAACTAATCTAGTACCACCTAGCACTGCACATAATTATTACATTACTGACTACATTCCCTATGCTGTATTCTACATCCCTGCGACTGTCCTGGAACTACCAAGTTGTACTTCTCAATCCCTTCACCATCGCACCCAGCCTTCCAGCCCTGCTCCCATCTGGCAGCTATCAGTTGGTTCTCTGTATCTCTGAGTCTGTTTCTGTTTTGTTTGTTCACTTATTTTGTTCTTTAGATCCCACATCTAAGTGAGAGCACATGGATAGACCACTTTTAACCGGACAAAATGTCTCCACCGAATAACACAGTGGCCATTAAAACACCTCAACCTAATCCCTGGGGTGGACACTTAGTTTCCCCTCAGAGGGCAACATTCACTGGCAGGGTTGGCTTAGAGGTTGTGAGCAATGCAAACCACTGGCTGTCAGCAAGTCTTGATTTTAAAAATGTGTTGGGGAAGCCAGGATGGCTCAGTGGGTTGAACGTTTGTCTTGCAGCCCCAGGATCCAACGATCATATCCAGCCCAGGCCCATGCAGACCCCATATGCTGAACTGGGGTGTGCCCCCCAGTTCAGTTCTCATCGGGGCTAGCTTCCCATGTGGGAGGCCCCCAGCTGCCCAGCCCCGCTCCCACTTGTGTAGTGAAACTATATGGAAGACTATATGATGTACAACTATGAAGACTGCTCTGGGCCCGCCCCCTTCTCTCTGTCTCTTTGTCTCTATGTCTCTCTCTCTCTGTCAAAAACAATAAAAATAAATAAAATCTTTGAAAACTAATAATAAAATAAAAATAAATAAAGTATCGGTTTACTGAGTGCCCATTATGTGCCACACACACACACATAACTCTTTTTAGGTACTGAGAATTCAGTGAATAGACAAAACTCTCTGCCTTCTTGCAGCTTATAACCTAGTGGCAGGAGATGGTAAACAAATGAATGAAAAGTAAATTGTGTCAAAGGTAGTATGCTCTGCAGAGAAAACCGAAGCCGGGACCGGAGCTAGGAAGCACTGGGGGATGGACGGGGTAGAGCAAGCTGCACGTTTAATTAGCACATCTGAAAAGGCCTCACTCAGATGGTGGGCCTAAAAAAATGCTGTGGATTAGGGATCAATTAAGTAAATATGAATATGGACTATTTCAAAGTATTAGGAAAGTGGTGCTTTTTGTGAGTATATACGAATATATCCTTCTTTTTCAGAAGAGCTAACTGATATATTTAGGGGTTAAGTGTCATGAGGTCCAATATTTGCTTTAAAATATTTCAGCAAAATAACAGATGAAGCACGTATGGAAAAATGTTATTAATTATAGAATACAATGAGCATATGAGGTTTTATTAAATATAATCTCTTTACGTCTGTTTAAAATTTTTTCACATTAAAAAATCTTCAAAAATGCTAGGGATGCTGGGATAGCTCAATGGTTGAGCACTTGCCTCATAATTCTGAGGTCCAGGGTTTGAGTTCTGACCCTGGTCTGTACAATCCCATATATTGAACTGTGGCACACCAGTAACATCTAGGATGGCTCAGCAGTGAAGTTTCTCGACTCCCATGCAGAAAGCCCCCAGTTTGGTACCCGCCCTCATGGCCCCACATCCACCAATGTAGAATGAAACCATGTCACAACTAATGATGTACAACTATGGAGACTGCTCTGGGGCCTCCCCTCTCCTCTCTCTCTCACCTTCTCTCAAACAATAAAATATATCTTTAAATAATAATAATAATAAGTGCTAGTTATAGGAAGAACAGGGGAGCAACTGACATTGACTAAAAGAAAAGAGGAGAGAGACCCTCAGTAACAAGATCAATATGTCCTTGAATGTTGAGTAGGGTTTTGATAAACACAGAAGGAAAAAGGAAAACTACCTGGAGGACAAGTGACAGAAACATGGTAATAAATATTTTGTGAGACAAGATGGTGCTAAACATATATGTGATATTAAACTAAACAGAAGCACACTATTCATCTTGTTGCTTTGTTTATTCACTTATTTATTTTTCTTTTAGATTCCACATGTAAGTGAGATCATATGGCATTTGTCTTTGACTTATTTCACTCAGCAGATCAACTCATGTTGCTGTGGAAAGATTTGATTCTTTATTATTGCTGAATAATATGCAATTATATATATATATTATCCATTCATCTATTGATGGACATCTAGACTGTTTCCATATCTTGACTATTATAGATAATGTTGCAATGAACATAGAGGTGCAGGTATCTTCTCGGATTAGTGTTTTTGTTTTCTTTGGATAAACACCCAGAAGTACAATTGCTGAACTGTATGGCAGTTCTATTTTTAATTTTTTGAGAAATCTCCATCATGTTTTCCACAGTGGCTTCATGAATTCACTAATTAATCTAAACAGAGGCACACTATTTTTCTCCAAATCACTTGATATCCCTACTTTACAACTACACATTAATTCTTTTAAATTATGCAATCTATATGGGAATGAACTCTTTTAAGACAGTTCTTTTTTATTCCTTGACCAATAAAAGGATACTTTGGCAACCCATGAGCCTCCTGTACCATGTCCTTAGGCTTCCCTGGAGGAGCAGGTGACCAGGAAGACATTAGCTAATTTTGCTGTCCATAAATATGTAATGGAAGGAGATCTGGTTCCATACTCTAGGGCTCAAGCCACAGCATATAACCATTTAAAAATGTTGTGACAATAATCCTTGAAGTAAAGGAAGAAAGAAAAGGACTTGCATCAGAACTGCCACCAGAGTAAGTTGGTTATATGGAAACAGAGCTGCTATTCCACAGTTCTAGGCAGCGGGGTGGGGTGGGGGAAATGATTATTTCAATTCTAATCTCTTTACCCTGAAAGTGGTACATGAAGGAGTGTTTATAAAGAGGAGTTGGGGAACAGGCTGACTAATTTTAAAGTCACAATTCAATTCCAAGTGAGATTACTTGGAATTCTACTACTAAGAATGAGGCTTAGTATCCCTTAAGAGAGTTCAGTTTCAATGGTTTCCATCAAAAGCAATATAACAAGGAAGATTGCACAAACTCAAGCAAGTTCTCAGGGAAGCTATGCAAAGCTTGGATCCAATTACTTTATAACTACTAAGGGTCTAGATTAAAACCCTTGCTTTTCTGCATTTCCATGTGTGAAAATGGAAATACTACTGAGAAAAGTGAAACTCTTCTCTGTTTAAACATTCAGATGACTACATTTCACTAGTGGTTTGAGAGTCTAAAATTCAAAGACTATACTCTTGTAATGCCTGTAATGTTTAGCTAAGATGTTTGAGTCTTACTGACACACTCCATCCTTTCTACTACAAATACTCCCAACCAGCTTCCCCTCTAATTTCTCTATTTCCATTAATATCACCATTTCTAGCCTCCTAGGCTCAAAATCCAGCGTAGGTGTACCTTTGCTATCTCCCTTTCCTGCACCCCATCATCCAATCAAGCCCACTCCTATAGTTTCTACAGGCACGAGCCCCTGCTTCTCGAGCCCACTAGAACCAGTCCTCATCTCTCAGAGTCACAGCCAGGCAAATCTGAAAGGGCACCGACTAGCTGTATGACCACAGGAAGGGATTTAGTAGAACTCTTTGGCCTACCAAAAATGAAGGATTGTTTCCATAATTTCTAAAATCCTTTCAGTCCCTAAATCCTAATAGTAACATTATTCAGCTCCTCAAAAATCTATCAATTGTGTTGCACTGTCTACTGAATTCAACAGCTCCCTGAGTGCAACAAACAAGTACCCAGAAAATATGCTCTTAATGTCCCTTATTATCACTCTCATTTCCAATGGCTACAGCTATACTGTTTCCAACCTATGTTCTGTTTCCCCTGGACTACCCACAGTCTTCAGGGTCCCTGTGCCTTTGCCCAAATGGTTTCCTCCACTTAGAATGCCCTCTCCCCATCATCTCTATGTGGCCACATCCCTTCCCAGTTTCAACTGGGCCATCACATTGGTCTGGTCTTTTCTGTCTCTAGGGCCTCAGTGATCCCCTCTGGTTTCTATCTCAGCAAGCTGAGAGCAGCTACAACTGCTTTTTGTCTGCTACATGTGGTTATACTTAAGTGTAGTAAGCACACAGAAAGCATTAACTTACTATAAATTCATATAAAATATTTATATAAAATTTCAAACCATATTTATCTTAGATTCTCCTGGACTTGACTATGAACCCCTTGAGGATGGGTGTCATGTTTTAAGTCCAGCACATAACTTAGAGCGTAGGTAAAGAAAAGGCAGACAACAAATAGCTATTGAATTAATAAATAAGAATAC